>MU227915.1:173338-190572 GCA_018584345.1 Thuja plicata | reverse complement strand
TACATTTGTCTCTACAATAACATTTTCTACTTCATATGGTAGAGGAATTTATCATTTAGTTATTGGTTCAACTATTTATATAAACATATGATCCTAATGGTCTATAACAAGAGCCACTTGGTTTTCATTTTTCCTTGCTATTGAGTAAGATATATTTAGAAATGGATAAGAAACATAGAAAAATAGTTTAAACTTCACAATATACCAAATAACTCCATGGTTGACATAGCTTTACTATATTTAGAAATTAGAATTGGGACCTTATCAATGGTACCAATGGAAGATGAGTGATAGACAAGGACAAATCTTCAATTGGAAAGAATTTGGAAAATAATTAGCAACCTTCTATGAAAAACCATGCATTGGAAGCTATTTGATCCAACTAAAATGTAAGAAGCAGCTAAGGTCTATAGCTGAATATAATGTTGAGCATTTGAGATTGGCATTTTGAGCTCCCAAGGTGACACCTTACCAGAGACTATAATTGTACATTAATTGACTTACAAACCAAATTTAACATGATGTTTTTTGGAACCTTATACAGTTAGGAAAGCTTTGCAACAAGCTTTACATATTAAAAAAATACACCTCAAAAGGTGAAACAATGAGAATAATTGACAAAAAAGTAGTGAGAGTAATTGACAAAAATGTGATTCATCCTACTAGCAAAAACATGGGAAAATTATTTAACCTAAGAGAAAGTAAAAAGTTTTCTCCTCAAGAAGAGAGACAAAAGAAAAGAAATTGTTGAATTGTGATAGCAAAGGGTCAAGGACTCAGAAAGTGTTATACTTGTGAGAAAAAAAATGAGGTTGAAGAAAAGGGAGAAGTACTTGTAAAAGGATCAAATTTAAAATTCAAGAATGAGGATTCCAATTAAAAAGAAAGTAGAATTTTAATGGTTGGTCGGGAATCTCGATCATATAGAATAGTTCACCATCAACCCATGTGCTATTTTGTCTTTGGTAGCTCTCCAAAATTGAAATACCAGTAGGTATCCCTTTTCTCCATCCACTTGGGTGCATGCCTGGAAACTTGTGCTCAATGTGGATATAAATATGCATTAAGAGAGCCAAATAGAAAGGTTTTAGACTTGTCCTTCTTGATTAGTTTAACATTCTCCAAAAAGTTCTATGTCATAACCTCACATAGGCTACAAGTAGTGTTTTCTTTCACCATCCTGTAGGCCATCATGATAAAATATGCATATACTGACTTAGGTCTACTGTTGTAATAGAATTTGTAACCAAGTATCATCGCAATCAATCTTACATTCTGTAAGAATATATCATTCACTGTCATAGCTCGCCTGTCCCATTTTGAATGTGTTAGGGTTTTGAATTTTTTCTTTATGTTCTTCTCAACCACAGGGATAGCTCTAGTGTTGTCTAATATAGTAATCTCATGAATCAATTGACTACATATCTTTATAGGTTTCTATCCTATCCAGATGAATTGATCATGAACTCTGCTAAGTAAGATTTTAAACCATTCATATTTGTTGAATTCATACAAATCCAATATCTTCATGATGCTTAGGTTGTCAATGTGTTTAAATTCATCCCTCATTTTTCCATTATCAGTCATATACTCCATTTCAGTAGAAATTTCATCAACACCTAGTATATCATACTTGCAATGAATGTATGCCCTAATATCTTCTAAGTGCAAAATGCCATATGATGTGTGGGAAAATTCTCCTTCAAGGTCATCTTCACAAGACTTGAATATATTCTATTGTGCTCATCCAATTCTCCCCCTAAGGCCATGTTTGACCAAATAGGTCGATTCTTCTTTGCTAGCATCAGGAAAAGATCCAATAGCATCTATTGTCTCTTCCTAAACCAATACAACATTAGAGTCTTTGAGTATCCATACTTTACAACTATTTTTATCTTCTACTTTCTTGAAACAATTGTCAAAGTCACTCTTGTATTCTGCAAGAATCTTACCAGTATTACTTTCATTCCTCTTATTATCCATAGGAGGTGGTGCTCTTCTATTGTTTACTCCATTATACATGTAAAACTTTGCTATATGACCTGGATTGTTACATTTGTAGCATATATGAGGTTTACTGTACTGATTAACTTGTAATTTACAATTCCTTTAAATGTGTCTAAGGTTGTTTTATTTGTAACATGTGACCTTAGATTCCGATTCTCCTCTGTTGTTGTCTTGTATGTATCTAGTTTGATTAGGTTTTGTGAATTCTTCTTTCTTGTGCCCATATGCATTGCAATTAAAACAATAACCCTAAAAATTTCTAAAAGGGGTATTACCTCTGCAGTCTATCTTCATGTGTCCAAACTTCTTACATCCAAAACATCTTCCTCTGAAAGGTTTGATTTGTCCTTTAGGTTCTTCAAGAATAGGTTTTTCTGCATCAATCTTCACGTCATATTTTTCTTCTTGATTCTTAGAACATTCAGCTTCATTGAATCCAATACCATTAATATCACCTTTAGGTTTTTGTTTGTCTCTCTTTTCATTGATCAATTCACTGCTCATGTGAAGTTTCTCAATGTGTTTCTTTGTCTCAACAAGTTCAACTTTTATGATATGATTATATTTCTCCAATTCTAGATACTTGTTCTTATAATGGTCAAGGTCAATCTTCATTTGTCCCATCAGAGTATTAGCATCTTTCAAAGCTTCTTCAATCTTGATCTTAGCATTATTTTCTTGTTGAATCTCTTTAGCCATCATTTCATTCTCAAGCTTCAAAGTATTATTCTCTTGTTCAAGTTGTCTTATCTGATCTGAATTATCATTGTCTAAATCTTCTTTTATCTGAACCATAAGATCTCGTCTCTAATTTTTGGAAAGTTAAATCTGATAATTAAATTTCTCGATGAATCCCTCATCTCTCCTTAATTTGAATATCAAGTCACCATTTTCTTCTTTTTCTTTATCAAGGTCTTCAAGTGCTGCTTCAAAGTTCTCTTGTAAATTTTCTGAATCCATTCTGATCTCCCTTAAGTTGTTTGACTTTCTCTCCAAGGGCCAAAAGCTTTGATACCATTTTTTAGGATTAATTAATACTGAGAGGGGGGAGACCTTTAAATTAAACTTAAACCAATTCCAAATAAACCATAAGCTTTCTGATTTGAAAAGAACATTAAAAAATTACATAGAACTCATATCACCATTATTTGTTGTCAGGGAAACCCTAGCCAAGGGAAAACCCCGATGGGAATGGTACCCACAAGCATGCACTAAAGTATAATGTCCCTGTTAGGAGACCTAGCCCTATTAGAAGCTGAATATTACATAGTACATTTCTTTTTTAAAGGAATAACAACCTTGTTAAAGGTATACAACACCTTATTAGGGACCAATAGAGCTTATAGATCTTACAACATAACTTTTGTTACAACGTGTTCTCAGTAATGAACAAAACAAGCATCTTCAATGATTAGATAGTTCCAGTCATAGTTCTTCAATGATCTTTGTTATCCTCTTCTCTTCCATTCGCATACACACATACAAATATACATTAGCTCATCCATCATCTATCTTCACTTTACAAAAATTCTTCATATATATATATATATATATATATCAACATCAAGTTGGCTCTCTTAACATTATCACATAGTTGACTCTCAAGACATAAATAAATAGTGTAAAGAGAAAATACAAAGTCAGCGCTCCTACATAACCAAAATATAGGTTATCCAAAATTATAATCTGACTTAGCTTGCCAGGAGTCCAAACCATACTCCTTAAATCATCACTACTATTCAACTACTCTATTACATTGTTCTATTGTCTTCGCTTGTCTTCAAATCTCTCTAACTCATTGTAATCAACACCAAAACTACATAGATGTTAGGTGGATGTCATACATACCCCATAGTATCTTCAACCAAGCTCACAATTCATAACACATCATACTTGATCTTCGATACCCAAAACAATACCGTCATACTCTATATTTCTACTTTTGTACTTAGTCATTTTGAAGACTGTATCTCCAAAACTGAACTTCATTCCAAGCGATCAATATACCAGATATGTTTTCATAAATGAAAACCCATAACTGTCTCATATCATACAAATATCATCACTTTCCAACAACAACTTCTTAATGCTTATAACTATATGTTCTGATTCCATATGCTTTATTTGAACCACTTCAAGATTAGACTCATCCATCAGACTTGATAATCCTTGTCCTCTTAGTAGTTTTGTTATTTGGATATTTATATTAAACACTTTAACATAATTAATCCATCTACACCTTCTACCACTCACCTCTGATTATGTGAATATATCTTTTACTGCTACATTTGGAACATAAGTCACTACTTCTACCACAACCAAGTATGGTCTAAAATATTTTACTACTTTGACTAATGCATACTCCTACTTTTCATTAATATCATATTTTAGTTCAACACTCTGCAAAGACTTACTGAAGAAGGTTGTTGGTTGTTTGTGACCTTCCTCATTCTTTTGTAGCATGACAGCAACAATAGTATAGAATGAGGCAAAAGAGAAAATCTGAAAAGGTTTAAAAAAATTAGTAGATTTTAATATTAGGGCCTCTTTAATAGCTCTCTTAATATCTAAATGAGTGAATCAAGAGATTCAACATCTCAATATATTTTTGTACCCTTTTTTAGCATTTTTAAAATAGGTTTGACTATCTCAACAAAGTTAGAAATCAACCTTCTTAAAAAATTAATCTATCCAAAAAATGATTGAATACCCTTCACTGTTTTGCAGATAGGGATTTTATCAATGGATGCGACCCTTTCTGGGTCACTTTTTACTCCATCCTTTGTGACTATGTGGCCAATTAACTTCCCTTCAGTGATACCAAAATGAAACTTCTTGGGATTTAATGATATACCATATTTCAAGGCTATTAAAAATATTTTCTCCAAGTGGTTGCAGTGATCCTTAGCCTATTTAGAGTAAGCAGTGAGATCATATTGATATACAACCATGATGTCATTGATAAATTCATGAAAGGAAAAATCCATGGACCTTTGGAAAGTTACTCCAGTATTAGTCAATCCAAAAGGCATCCTCACATAGACATACATACCCCAAGGTGTAGTCAAGGTAGTTTTATATTGTTCATACTCCTTTACATTAACATTGTTGTAACTTGAAAATCCATCCATCATGGATAATAATTAAATTCCTTGACCCTTTGAAGAAATAATTTTATATTGGTTAATGCATAATTTCCCTTCAATGATGAAATATTTAAATTCTTGAAATCTACACAAAGTCTGATATCTCCATTCTTCTTTGTGATAGGAAAAAAGTTAGATACCCAAGTAGAATGTACAATGGGTTTAATATTTATTCCATCCCTAAGTTTCAGTAGTTATTCTTGCATTTTTGGGGCTAGAGTGGGATTAGTTGGCCTTTGTCTTTATCTGAATGGCTTGGCATCTAGTTTTAGTGCAATTTCATGCTGGAACAAATCCTCTGTATATGCTTCCAAGTCATCATAAAACAAGACGAATACATGTCTATATTTCATCAATAGTGCAATCATCCTTTCTTTTATTTTTGGATCAAGCTTCTTTCTAATGTATAAATCTTTTGGGGAATTTTTTATCCCCAAATTTACCCTTTCAACATCTTCTTCCTTGATTAGTGCTACTTTCAGGCTTTCTATATAATATTTATCAAAGACCCTTTCCAATGCTACCAGTCCTTTGGGTATTTTTTTTTTCAATTGGACTACTTCATTTCCAAACACAGTGTCCTTTCCATCTATTTGTTCTACATATGCATTGAAGTCTATCTCATGGGAATCATATTCATCTTCGCACCTTAACAATTTCTATAAGTTATCATCATCTTCAAATAATTTCCAATTTCATATGTTATCAGGAACAAAAGGCCTTGATTTAACTTCAATTATTGATACATCATCTAACATTGCATCATTTTGTTTTAGAGCTACATTTTCCAAAATGACAGCCATAATATTTCTATATCTATCTACCCAATCCACTGAGATTGCATCAAATAGTTCAATAGTATCCCTACCTCATTCCTATATTTCTTTAATCTTGCATTCTTAGTGGTATCCTTAGATCTTATTTGGGAAATAATCAATTTAGAGTCTCTATACATAATTAGCAACTTAATCTCATGATTACAAGCTAGATCCATTCCCAATAATAAGGCCTCATATTATGCCACATTATTGGTGCAAAAAAATGCTAAAAGAAAAGTTTACTTGAAAGTATTTCCACCAAAAGATATAAATACCACCCTTACACCATTTATCTATTTTCTGCAAGCCCCATCAACAAATATTATCCGAATTAGCCCTTGGTTGTTTTCATCATGGATTTTGATTGGTTCAATATTTTGCAACTTGGGTTTAGTAAGATGGACTGTAAAATCATCCTTACATGTATGACAAAAACATATCATTTGATTGGGGTCAATTTCTTCAATAATGTATAAGGATCTTGGATCTCTACTAATTATGAATTATTTTCCATTCACCAAGATAGTGGCATATAATAGGTCTAATTTTACATGTTCTCCAACCAATCTAGTGTATTGGATAGAAAGTAACATGTCGTAGTTGGGAGAAACATCTACCACTATAATGTTAGTCCTATATGTGGCTTTAGGACATTCAAAAATCTTAAAATCAACATTTTTTATAACACCAACTACCAAGACTAATCTTTTATCCATTATATAACACTTTCCATATGTTGTGTCAAGAATCAATCCCAACTCTTTCATAACATCACAAGGCATAATATTAATGGAAGCCCCAAAGTCTATTAAAAAATCTGTTAGCCGAGATGGATTTTGTATAGTTGGAAAATGGAAGCACTTCCATGGTAGATTTGTTTATCCTTCTAGGTAAGTGGTTCTGGGTCATGTCAAGCAGCTTGAATGGGTTCTTGACTTTGATCTGGCATTATCCCCCTATTCTACCTCATTTCCACTCTTTCTAGCCTATTTTTGGCAACCCAGATTGAGAAACTGAGACTTTGGCCTTGGGGTCTAGGTCGACCTTTTTGGGTCAAGGTGGACCTCAACCTTGACCTAGGTCACAATCAACCTTTTTTTAGGTCCAAGGCCTTAATTCCAAAATCTTAGGGTTTCCGGATGTCAGCCTTTCGAAAAAGTTAATTCCCGCTTCCAGGTCTGCTATTTCAGAGTTTGGGACAACAAATTCTCAATTATATTTAACATAGGTCCTCTTCTAGGGGAATGGGTCCAATTGGAATTTAATTCTCCTATTTCGGCCTCTCTAGAAGATTGTGCCCTAATTTCATACAAAAGGAAGCTTTTCTCTCTCATTTTCTCTAATCATGACTAAGCATCAAGAAGCAAAAGCATAATCAAGAATCCTAAAAACTTCCAAGACTTGGAGAGTGAGATCCAAAGGTGAAGAAGAAAGATTTGAAGCAAGCCAAGTATCCATTGAAGCAGTCATCCATTCTCAAGCATTTCTCAAGCATCCATTTTTATCAAGGAGATCCATTGGTGGCCATTGAAGGATTCAACATCCATGGAGCCTACTTTCATGAAGATTTCTCCATCAACATTCCTCCAAGCCTCTTCCAATTCAAGAACCCATTCAAGATTGGTGTTGAATATCTACAAAAAAATTTATTAAAGACATCCTACATTCTCCATTCTACATTCTACATCCATTTGGTGCATCCATACTTGTGGATTCAAGGATTCTAATCCTCCACAAGGGCTTTTACATGAGCAAGGTGAATTGTTTCATTTACTTTGTTTATTCCAGAATTTTCAATTATATATTTGAGTTTAATTCCAAAACTGGGGTTTGACTAAGGAAAACCCCTCCCCCAACAAAAAAACCCCTTTTTCTTGTAGGAACATGTTAGGAACAACATATCAGGATGGAGATTCAGATACCCTTTTCGACAAACTTCTGGGATCCGAGAATAGAATTTTAGTCTGAGACTTTTTAGGTTGATTATGATCTAGGGTGCAATAAAAAATTCTAGCAAATGGTGACATTGACTTGAGGTACAAATCAAAACTATCTTAGAATAGAAAAAGATTTATGGGTTTTGTCCGTCTCTACATTTCTATTCCAAATCTGGTCTCAGATTTTCTAGAAACTCAACACAGGCTTCAGAAAATAACATTCTTTGATCTGCAATATTTCAAGGTTAGTGAATTTCTCATATTCAATTAAATTAATATTTTCAATCTATCTCAATCTAAAATATATTCAAATTAATCAATCAATCAAACCTGGGCAATTAAGATCTTCCTTTTCTTATTCTTGTTTCCAAATGATTGATTCATTTATGCATTGATCCTTCCTTTTGGGTTAATCAACTTGGATCTCTGATTTACATATCCAAGGATAGAAGGAGAGCATCTTATTTACCCCCAAAATAATATTCAAATGTAACATATAGACATATATACCATGTATCCTATTTTATATGTTACATTTTGGTGAACCCGCGATAGACAACTCTTTCTTTTTGGTGTTAGATTTACATCTTTTATTTTAGATCTTGCATGAATATTAGATTAGTTTTCTTTTATATTCTTGCATTTCCTTTCAAAAATTAAAATCAACTCTTTGCTTTCTAAATTTGTTCATTTACATTACATTGGTGTATGAGATTTACCACTTCTAGTCCTACTTATAGTATCCCGGTTAGAAGAAGCCGTAGACTCATGGGTTCCTTTGATCCTAAATCTTCCTCTCCTTTCTGTAGGATCCCTAATGACAAATTGAATAATCATGATTCTAATCCTTCTATGGAGCATAACTCTTCTCACTCATCTCATGATGAGGATGATGCTTTAAGAGTTCCTCTTGAACAAGTGCAAAAACTTTCAACTGAACTTGATAAAATGGGAAATTGGATTATCCAAGAAAACCATAATCAAGATTCTATTAAAGCTATAGAGGCTCTTAATAAATTCCTTCATGATAGTGATCAAGGTGTTAATTTCTTGTGTGGTATCACTCATCTTGTGTATTCGAATGTTAAACCTTTAGCTCAAGAGGCTCAAGATCTAGGATATACACCTCCTATCACTAGTCAAGAACCTTCTTTTGTTCCTTTATCTAGAATTCCTACTTATACTCCTCCTTTGATGACTACATCTCTCCCAATTTCATCTATTCTTGTGAGTGTTCCACCGGTATCTTTACCTACCTCGCAACCTTCATATCATAATGTAACTTTTACCTATACTAATCCTCTCCAACTGTGGTTCCAAATGTTCCACTAGTTGTATCTTCTATTCCTGCTACTTCCTACACATTTCTTAGTGTTCCTAACATTCATATGCCACCTGTGTCTTCTAATGATTCCACAATTATTAGTTTGGCTCATATTGTGTCATCTTTACAACAACTTGCATCATTAACTCAATCCAAGTTTAGCATTCCTACATGTGACATGGGTAGTCCCTTATCTTTAGATATTATTCGTGCTACTATTCCTCAACAAGCCGATATGCCTCATCTAGAGAATTACAATGGTAAAGGTGATCCTATTACTCATGTTAAAACATTTCAAATCCTTTGTAGTGATTATGCTCATGACCATAGAATGTTAGCTAAACTATTTGCTAGAACCTTTCGTGATAAGGCTTTGCAATGGTATTGTTCTTCACCTCCTTATTCTATTGATTCTTTTCCTAAACTTGCTAATACCTTCATTCAAAAATTTCAAAATAACATTGGCTCACCAGTTTCCTTAACGGATTTAATGCATTGTAAACAAAACATTAAGGAAAAATTAACATATTTCATAGGTAGATTTAAGCATTTGTATGCTTAGATTTCTTATCCTATTCCTGATATTGATATTCAACACATGTTTATTTCAAATTTACAAAATGATATTAGAGATAAGATTCTACTTACTGAATTTACCTCTTTTCAACAACTTTGTGCAGCACTTCATCATTATTAATTAAAAGTGAGTCAATTTGAGAGCAACACTCCAATGGCTCTTGTTCCAATTGATAAGAGTGACAATGCTCCTAATACTAATAAATTTCAAAAACCTAACAACTACATCAAGATTAATAAACAGACGAATGCGGTTACTGATCAAGTTGTTGTTGCATCTCAGAATGCCACTTCTGCATCCACTACTTTCTGTATGAATCGTACATTTACTTTTCTCTCTGAATCTTTACATTCCATTATGAGTAGGTTGTTAAGTGCTAATATGATTACTTTGCCTCCTATTTGACCTCTCCTTCCTACTACAATAGCTTCAAAATCCTTTGATTCTAATGCTTTTTCCAATACCATTGCCAGAATGGCCATGATACTGAAAAATGTTATTCTCTAAAACATAAAGTTCAAGACTTAATCGATTCCAATGCTTTATCTATTGATCATCTTGATAGTAATGGAAAAAAATTTGTCTCTCCTCCTAATCAAAACCTTTGAATCTACATGAATCCTCTACCTACACATGATACTAATACTATCACTCAACCATCTTCTATGGATATCATTTATGATTCAAAGATGGATGATCTTAATCACATTGTTAATCATGTGGAGAGCATTGTTGTATCTCAACCTATTGTTCAGGATCCTTCACCTCCACCTCAACTTCTAGTTCTACCTAAACCTCACAAACAAACTAAGGATAAGCGACCTCGGGAACTTTCAGTTACCTTTAATGATTATGAGACTATTAAGGCTCTCAATGGTCCCCTTTATATTTATGCTAGGATTGCTAAGATACCTAGACGTGGTTGTCTTGTTGATCCCACATCTTTAATCAATGTTATTACTAAGGAAAATATTTTTATGAAATGTCTACAATGTGATTGTTATGATCCATCGGATGCATGGATCCAAACTTGCAATGGTTTTCTCTATCCTGCACTTGGTTCTATTAACTTACCTATTGAACTTTGTGGCAAGGTTGTAGATACTACCTTCATCATTGTTCCTACATCTGATCAATTTCAAGTCAAATTTGGTTTGCCTTGGATAAATGTTGTGCATGCTATTGCTTCTCCTA
This sequence comes from Thuja plicata, assembly GCA_018584345.1. Taxonomy (NCBI): domain Eukaryota; kingdom Viridiplantae; phylum Streptophyta; class Pinopsida; order Cupressales; family Cupressaceae; genus Thuja; species Thuja plicata. The sequence goes on along the minus strand of MU227915.1, from coordinate 179,569 downwards.
TTCATAAATGTCTTAAGATTATTCATAATGGAGAAGTAAAAATTGTTAATCATAGTCTATATCAACCTTCTAGGCCTAAATATTCTGCTACTCTTGATTTCTTTTGGCCCTCATTACCTAACTCATGTCCTCCTCGCCTGGACAATCTTTTTTTCTCATATCAAGCCTATAAACATCGCAAGATAGTTGAGTTAAGCATGCCTTAGTTAGATCTTAACCATGGTCTTTTTCCCACTCCTTCTATACCTCCTTTATCCATTACTGCTAATTCTATCACTCAACTTCCCAGTATTACTACTCAGCCTACTGTGAATCCTATCAATCCTCCTATAGAGCCTATGAAGGAATTAGTGGTTATTCCTCCTAGTTCTCCACATGTGTCAAACAAATCAAAATGTAATAAATTTGCTAATGAACATCGTAAGAAGCATAGAGTTAATGCTAGGGCTCGTGCTTCTCTTCTTCAAAACTCTTTATCTTCTTTTGATCAACCTATGCCTGATGTGTTGAAAGAAGTCAATATTCAAAAAGATGTTAAGATGAATGAGTGTGATGATCCTATTTTCATTTTATATCCAATTTTAACTAATCTTGATGAGGAGGATACTTTAGATGATCCTATTGATCTTAGTGATGAATATGAGACCATTAACCTTGACACTAACTTACCTCATATTCTTTCATCTCAATTGACAATTACAACTAGTATCAAGCAACGCGATTCTCAAGAGGATCCTTGTTTGGAAATAGCTATTATTCCTACTGTATTGGATATAGTCCCTCTTGCGATTTTCCCACCTTCTCTACATGATATAAACTGAGATGGGGAGAGTAGGTGATGCACCTGATTGGCTTATCCTTTGTGGTTCTACTTTCTTTTGGGAGTGGTGTCAATTCATTTGCAATAATATCATATTTATATCTACATGTTATCTTATGATCATACTGACCCCATAGTAGGTAGATCCAATATGTGTTCTTTGTATGTTTATGTGATATTTCCCATGAGTTGTCTTTGTTTGGGGGCATCTCGTAGTGGACACATAATCAGTAGAGATGTTTATGTTTCCGTTAAAGCCATTGCTCCTGTTAAAGTGTTAGAAATGACTTTAATGTGGGGGAATATGCTCTACTCACTTTTTGCACACACACACACGTTCAAAACATTTTCAATACCTAAAATTTTTTCCATTTATGGATTAAAGTCTAATACTTAAAGCATGGACATATTACTTTTTAGGATCTCTTGATCTCTCCAGTTTAAATTTACATGGATCTCTTGATCCCTCCAGTTTCAATATACAATGTTTTGATCCCTTAAGGTTAGAACATGTCCTTAAGAATGGATCTCCCTGATGGGTTGACTAGTGAGTATCCACATTCACTAGGCGGTTCAACTCCATCTTTCCAGTTGCACTTTTTCCTTGTGTGGTTCACAATGGGACATAAGTTCTCATTCGGTGAGGTAACCATATCCTCTCTCTCTCTCTCCTTAACTAGTGATGTCTCCCTTATCATGATCTTAGGGTTGATAAATAATTAAGTCCCTTGCAGGATTGAGGATTTATTTTTCCTCTTATGATTCCAATAATATTATCTATTCTTTATGATCTCCTTTACCAAGAGTTTGTATTGAGTCCATACTCTTTCTAAAGTGGGGGATAAATGTATAGTCAAACAATGGAAGCACTTCCATGGTAGACTGGTTTAGCCTTCTGGGTAAGTGTTTTGGGGTCATCTCAAGTGCCTTGAATGGGTTCCTGACTTTGATCTGGCTTTATCCCCCCGTTCTGCCCCATTTCCACTCTTTCCAGCCTATTTTTGGCAACCCAGATTGAGAAACTGGGACTTTGGCCTTGGGGTCTAGGTCGACCTTTTTGGGTCAAGGTTGACCTTGACCTTGACCTAGGTTACAATCAACCTTTTTCATGTCCAAGGCCCAAATTGTAGAATCTCAGGGTTTTCGGATGTTGGTCTTTGGGAAAAGTTAATTCTCACTTCCAGGTCTGCTGTTTCAGACTTCGGGACAACAAATTCTCAATTATATTTAACATAGGTCCTCTTCTAGGGGAATGGGTCCAATTAGAATTTAATTCTCCTATTTCAGCCTCTCTAGAAGATCGTTCCCTAATTTCATATAAAAGGAATATTTTCTCTCTCATTTTCTCTAATCATGACCAACCATCAAGAAGAAAAAGCATAATCAAGAATCCTAAAAACTTCCAAGACTTGAAGAGTGAGATCCAAAGGTGAAGAAGAAAGATTTGAAGCAAGCTAAGTAGCCATTGAAGCATTCATCCATTCTCTGGCACTTCTCAAGCATCCATTTTCATCAAGGACATACATTGGTGGCTATTGAAGGATTCAAGCTCCATGGAGCCCTCTTGTTGAAGATTTCTCCATCCACATTCCTCCAAGCCTCTCCCAATTCAAGAACCCATTCAAGATTGGGGTTTAAGATCTACAAAGAAATTGATTGAAGACATCCTAAATTCTCCATTCTACATTCTACATCCATTTGGTGCATCCATACTTGTGGATTCAAGGGTTCTAATCCTCCATAAGGGCTTTTACATGAGCAAGGTGAATTGTTTCATTTACTTTGTTTATTCCAGTAATTTAAATTATATATTTGAGGGTAATTCCAAAACCGGGGTTTGACTAAGGAAAACTCCTCCCCAACAAACAAACCCCTTTTTCTTGCAGGAACAGGTTTGGAACAACAGATCAGGACGGAGATTCAGATACCCTTTTCAGAAAAATTCTAGGATCTGAGAACATAATTTCAATCTGAGACTTTTTAGGTCGATTGTGACCTAGGGCACAATTAGAAATTTTGGCAAATAGTGACATTGACTTGAGGGTAAAAATCAGAACTGTCTCAGAATAGAAAATATTTTTGGGTTTTGTCCGTCTCTGCGTTTGTATTCTAGATCTGGTCTTGAACTTTCCAAAAACTCAACATAGGTTTCAGAAGATAGCATTCTTTGATATACAATATTTCAAGGTTAGTGCATTTCTCCTATTCAATTCAATTAAGGTTTTCAATCTATCTAAATCTAAAATACAATCAAATTAATCAATTAATCAAACCCGCATAATTAAGATCTTCCTTTTCTTATTCTTGTTTCCAAATGATTGATTCATTTATGCATTAATCCTTCCTTTTGGGTTAATCAATTTGGATCTCTCATTTACATATCCAAGGATAGAAGGAGAGCATCTTATTTACCCCCAAAACAATATTCAAATATAACATATAGACATATACGTCATGTATCCTTTTTTATATGTTACAGATTTAATAGTTTTTTTGAGCTTCATGATGCCTAAGGATGTTCTTGGATTATGTGTGTAACAATTTGGCTATCTACATCATTCAAGGTGATGAGATCTGCAGGAAATTTCAAGTTGGTGATAAGTTTTCTTATGTTCTTATCCAACTTGATCAGTAAAACATTTTTTGGGCAGTTGACAAAATGTTTTATTGAAGTATTATGATTTTTTGTGATTATGAAGGATATAAGCTATGTTTGATTGACATGATTTGATCAAGTTCATTGATTTTGGCATGACAAGATGAAAATTGAAAGTTAGGTCTTTGCCAACTTGTTCTTGATATAAGGATTAATGAATAAGAGCAAAGCGTGTGGTTGCACAAGAGAATGATAGATTGTGGACACTAGGGATTTCTTGTGGAGCAGTTGTGCAGATCTAGTAAAGGTTGAATTACCCATAAAGGACTTAGAGATAATTACAATAATAGATCTTATTGTACTTTAATGAAATTGACCAAGACATAAGTAGATGCTACTATACATTTCAAAAATTCATCGGATTGTAGTTTGATTTGTGTTTGTAAGATAGTGAGTCTTCCTTAGGGTTGGAGCCCAAGGATAATTGAGAAGTGAGCTCTAGGAAGTGTCTTTTAATGCTTGTGCATTCCTCATTTTTCATAAGCTTATACTTCTAACAAGGTATTATTCTTATTGTGGGTTCAAGCCCCATCATGGTTTTCATCGTAATTTGGGTTTCCACGAAAAATATTTTGGTGTTATGTGTTATCAATGTTTTATAAATTGTGTTTACATGCTTATATCATAATAAATCAGATATAAGGGTTGCATGCATAAGGGTTTCAACGTTTGATAATTTAAGGGCTTTAAATTGTTTAAGTTTTTGGGTGCAACTAATTCACCCCCTACTCTCAGTAGCTTGCTGAATTATTTCCTACAACACAAATATTGTGATTAGTGATTATCTACATCAAACAATGATAAAAAAGAAATGTTTTTTTTTGGTTCTTATCATGGGCCTTTTAAGTCATTGACCAAGACAAAAATAATTAAAAGACTATTATACATCATGAGCAGCCATAAGGCGATCAAAAGGCCAAGGGCCACACCTAAATTAGGTTGATTAAAATGTTCCATGAAACCTTAAAATATATCGTAACTAATAAGCATAGGAAAATATAAGAAACACTTTAATTTAAGAAAAAGGTCAGTGATAAAAAACTTAGCATTACCTCCAAACTAATGAATCAACAAAACCAAATTGCAAGACTAGTGCAAAATTAAAAAAATGTTAATAAAAGGAAATTTCAAAACTTAATGGCAAAATGAAGTACGCATGCAAAATTGAACAAAACACATTATTATGAATGTGCAACAAATATGTGTGAGGTTATAGAAAAAAAAATGACATGAATATAAAACAAGGAATATAGGATATAAGATGAGAAACGGATAAAAAAAGATTAAATGCCAAGGAAAGAATAAATGCAAACTCACCCATTATGCTTGAACACGATCTCTCATAAAATATGAAAAGAATACACTATTTGAAACTGTAGCCAAAGAAAAGATATTAAGGCTCTAAAAAGCTAAATGGGAAACCATCGCTATGAAAATAAGTTACATATATTAATTATGAAAAATAAACTTGAATTACATGCATTAAACTAATTCAGCAATATTAAGGTTGTTGATTAAAAAGGTTAAAAATGTATTTCATACCCAAACCTTTCCAAATGGTCTTCTTCCTCTATGACAAGCTAAATATGCAATGATAAGAGATGTGGAAGCATCTGTATACAATATACTTGAGAAAAGATACTGACATCATACTAAATCGCTTCTCCATATATCCATTTTTCCCTATTGTCTCATTGTTAACATTATTCATCCATATCTCCTTATTCGACTGTGAAAACTTTTCATTTTCTACGCACTCTGGAAATTAATTTGTTGGTCCCTTATATAAGGTGCTCTCCAATAAATCCCATCGGAAGCCATCAAAAACATTTTTGTTTTCTTTTCAGCTACTCCACATCGATTCCAAACTTTATATAGATAATCACAGAGGTTATGAGTACCATCTTATTCAAGCTTTTCCCTCTCCAAATCCATGAATGGAAGAAGAAAAATTGAAGTAGAAGGGGAGGAAGAAGGTTTTCCTTTTTTGTAAAGACTAAATTTATATACAAGTATGCCACATAAGCTTTTAAGCATAACCATTCGAAAAGTCAAAAAGTTGAAAGACAAGGTCGACAATTCAATACATTTATAACATGTTACATAAAAAGACGATCATACAAGCGACCAGCTTGTCGAGTGTACATTAAGTCTTTTAAACCAAATACATGCAATTTCATGCCAACCAACTTGTCGGATTGAGGAATCAAATATACAAATTACTTTGATACAACAAAGTGATTACATCTAGAAGTGTCGACCAGCTTGTCGATCACTAGATAAAGTACAACATGAAAAATAGAGAAAGAAGCGAAGAAATAAACACTGGAAATATCAACTCATCGGGTTCTGTCTCCTGAGCCTCAGACTGAGTCCCTTACGCTTCCATGGAGTGGTCAGCTCCGGAAGTGATGAGCTTCCCCGGGGTTCTTCCTAACACAAAGAACGCCCTATCCCTGCATGAGAGGCCTAGCTTCTCGCTACTGTAGATTCAGATGGTCTTAGTGCAGCCGTGTAACTTAAGCTACAAGAACATATGCCTATAGTAGGTTCTATACAATGGATGTAGCAAGGAGTGAATTTTAACCATTCATAATCAATGAGAACATATGCAGTTTTATACTTTGTCCAAAGTAAATTTTATTCCAGATTTGAACTGGCAGGTAAACAAACATTTACCCTCCCTTGATCTCTACATTCGGCACAACTTCCATCCTAGTTGATACATTCCTGATTTCACATAAATCAGAAAATA
>MU227915.1:163178-173288 GCA_018584345.1 Thuja plicata | reverse complement strand
AATTTTATTCCAGATTTGAACTGGCAGGTAAACAAACATTTACCCTCCCTTGATCTCTACATTCGGCACAACTTCCATCCTAGTTGATACATTCCTGATTTCACATAAATCAGAAAATAACAGCACCACAGAAAACTAATTCAATAAATACATCAATCATAGCAAGATATCCATTTAGTTCTAAAAAAACTATATCACGGCTGAAAAGAGTCACCCAGTTGGCTCTGTTCTAATGTATGGTTTTCCAGTTTAGAAACAAGAGAAAAAAAAATCAATTATGTCAAGGAAATTCTTAAATGTGATGATGACTTCTCCAGACTTAATATTCAGGTTTCTAAAATGGAACAAATGATCCAAACATTTTAAGATGATGCAAGATGTAAGTTAGGTCTAGTTGGCAAAGCGCGAGTGCTATTGAAAAAAACAAAAAAAAACCATGCTCATTGTTCAGCTGATAAATTATTACATTTACCTTGAATAGTTCCCAGCCAAAATACAGAAAGATTTTATTCATATTCCTTTTCCTCTTTACAACCATTAATATAAAAGCCTCTGTAACCCATCATTGAAACATAAAAAAATGTAAGAAAGCCTTTTTCCAAATACACACATATATTCTCAAGTCCTTGAATATAATCAAAAGGCATCTGTACAGATCTGAAATGCATTTTCGTTTTATTTATTTTGTTCATATTATTTGAACAGTTAAATTAATATATATACAGTAAACCTAGGAATTTCTATGATAACATTACTTGTGATTAGAATGCCTTCTAACGAGGATAGCATTGCAAGGCAAGCATGTCAATTGTCTATAATGTGACATAAAACCAACAATGTTGACAACCAATAGACTCTTATCAATCTCTTCTGAGAAGATAAATATTTTCCCACATTACATCAACTATCTGGCAGCAATGCTTACCTAGCTAAGGGCTGCATATTCTATTTTTCAACTTAAGGCAAAATACTTGTTTGTCTCCATAGCAAAAGAAACAGGGTAGAAAGTGCAACAACAATTTCTACAAAGTGCATCATAGCATAAAGAGTAAACTGTAGAAATCAGAAAAATCTTCAAGAGAAGAAATATATTGATGCAAAATAGATTTTACATCTCTATAAGTTGTCAATGGTTATCCCCTACTGTCTTTCTATCTCACAAACAGGATAAAGCCTTCAACTACAGCTGCCAATGCCATGCAATTGTACAAGGGGACCAAAAAAAATGGATTTCAAATCAGCATTGGATCTAATAGGGGTGTCTACACATGATTTGTTTGGGCAAGCTATGTTTGCTAGGCATGCATCGAATGTGGAATCATATCATAAACGCCCAGATCCAAAATATACCAAATATTGAAACAAAAATAAACAGAACCATTTTTCCCAGGAAAAGTAAATGCAAGAACTAAACCAGAACATTTTTGTTTTTTAAAAAATAAAATTAATGGAACCTGATTTATGAATGGAGAACGGCGCCTGGTAGAGTCTCCCAGTCCAGCAATATGTAGGGTCTTGCTGACAAAAATATAAGCACTGATTCCCACTATCTTTTATTCAATTCAAACCAGTTCCCCAACTTTCCTAGTTACTCCTCTCGTACATGTCAAGAAGGAAAAAAGTGCCCTCCAGAAGAGTTTTCTCAACATAATATTGTTAATGACCAATAGCCATTTCTTGTTTTACTTGTTTCTTGATTTAATTCCGCAGACGAATGTAAAAGGAAAAGATTAAAAATTAAAGTACACTTCCTTAATCATAATTTTGGTTAATTCTAATTCCCAACATTTATAAAACTAGCTTAATCATAATCTCATTTTCCATTTAGAAAATATATAAAAAAAAACAATTATTTGCAAATATATATATATTTATCAATCATAGAGCACTCATAGCAAACGAATAAATAATCATATAGTGGTGTGTGCGTGGCACTACTGCATCTAAATCTGACACTAGGCAGGGAGCTAGATCTCTCTCCTCGACCACACCCCTTTCCTCCGACCTGCAACCACTCAAACACTCGACAAGAAAAACTAACATCAGTAATTCACATGATAAATATATCCCAAATTTAACTAATCATTTTAAATTTTCAACACATTGCCAATTTCCATCTCATTTAATTAAACAATTACCAATCTATAATTACCAAGGCATGTCGATTCATCAAGTCAGCATAAATCGACTTAACGATCCGCATAATAAGGAGGTCAAAAAACCGGTCGTGACATCCCTCCCCACTTGGAAGAGACATCGTCCTGATGTCATGTTAGCATCAACAATAGAAACATATTCATAATCGTTTGCAATGTAAGCATAAAATGATATGATTATCTCATCAATAATTTTGGAACCAAATCAAAAGTATCATAAGCAATATCTCATAACATAGAGCAGAACAATGTATATAAATGTCTCCAACATGATAGTCCAAACAACAACTGAAGTATAACAATATCCAAGACATCAAGACATAATCATCAGACCAAAAACTCACTGTAGCATGAGTACAATGTCACATCAAAAGTCTATGATCTATCAAACATAAACAACATCTAACTGAAAAGATGAGGGAAGGAATGACACATGTTGTCCGCATCCTCCCATGTAGCACTATCAACTAAAAATTGGTCCCATTGGACCTTATACTGGAGCACATCAGCATTGCGCACCCTGATGGTATGCTTGTCAACGACTTGAGTAGGCTCCACTGAGACCACTCCCGGATCTTGCACCTGTAAAGCACGCCAATCCAAAATGTGAGTGGCATCAGGATGATAAGGTTTCAATAATGAAACATGAAAAACACTATGAATACAGGCAAGAGCTGGTGGTAGAGCAAGTCGGTAAGCCATCGGATTGATGACTTCCAGGACATCGAACGGACCAACATAGCGCGGGGCTAATTTTGATGCCCTGCCAAAAGAGATAGAACTCTTTTGTGGCTGTACACGCAAGAACACTTTATCTCCAATCTGGAATTGTCAGAAGGTGCGGTTCTTATCTACATAACTCTTCTGCCTATCAATTTCTTCCTTCAGACATGAGCGGATCAATGTCATTTTCTCCTCCATCTCGCAGAGCATATCAGGACCAATAACCACTTGATCCTCTACCCTGTCCCAACTAATGGGTGTGTGGAATTTGTGTCCATACAATGCCTCAAAAGGTGTCATGCCTAAAGATGCATGAAAAGAGTTGTTATAAGAAAAATCCACCAATGAGAGATATTCTTCCCACTTGTACTGCTGATCCATGCAGTACATCCTCAATAGATCCTCTACGACCTGGTTCACCCTCTTTGTCTGACCATTTGTCTGAGGGTGGTATGAAGTACTCAAATTTAGTCATGTACCTAGGGATGCATTCAAGGTTGTCCAGAACCTTGATGTCATACAAGTATCCCTATCTGAAATAATAGTCTCTGGAACCCCATGTAATCGAAAGATCTCGTGAACAAATTTCCTAGCAAGGGCTAGGGAACCATCTCGCAAGCTGCCAGGTATAAAGTGTGCTACCTTGGTGAGTTTGTAAACTACCACTAGGATAACATCATGCCTCTGTGTAGTCATGGGAAGACCCTGAATAAAATCCATGCTTATGACCTACCACTTGTACTGAGGTATATCATGAGGGTACAACAATCCTACCGGATGAATATGCTCAGCCTTGACTCGCTGGCATTCTAAACATTGGGCCATAAAAGCTATAATATCACGCTTCAGCCTAGGGCAGAAGTACAATGGTCTCATGTCATTAAGCATCTTGGTCACCCCTGGATGACTAGAATAAGGAACACAGTGCATCTCCTCCAAAACAATCTTCCTCAACCCTGCATGGCTGGGAATATACATCCTAGTCTGGTATCGCAGGATACCATCACTGTCAAAAGAATAGCCACTGAACCTGTAATCAGAAGGATCTATCTACAAAGCAGATCGAACCATCTCATAATGGTCATCACCAGGTAACTGCTCTAGCACATGCTCTCTCAAGCGTATCCTGGTAGTGGATATGGCGGATAAATGCCTTCTCCTACTGAGTGCATCTGCCACTCTGTTCTCCTTTCCTTTGATATATTCTATACCAAATTCATACTCACTCAAGAATTTGAGCCAACACCTTTGTCTCGCATTCAAATTTGGCTGCGTGAAAATATATTGTAATCCCATGTGATCTGTCCGCAACTCAAAGGGTTTTTCGAGTAGGTAATGTCTCCACATCTGTAAGGCATGCACAATCGCTGCAAGTTCCAGATCATGCGGAGCATAATTTACCTCATGTTGTTTTAGTTTCCATGACTTGTAAGCCACAACTCTGCCATTCTGCATCAACATGCCTCCTAGGCCTTCACCTGATGCATCTGTGATAACTGTAAATTGACCATTTGGATTAGGAATGATCAACATCAGAGCAGACGTGAGCTTTTGTTTTAACAACTGAAAGGCTTGCTCACAAGTCTCTGTCCACTCAAACTATTTCCCTTTTCTCTGGAGGGATGTAATAGGTGCTGCTATCCTAGAAAATCCTTCCACAAACTTTTGATAATAACCAGCCAACCCCATAAAACTCTGTACTTCATGAACATTAGCAGGAGTAGTCCACTCAAGTATTGCTTTGATCTTGGCTGGATCAACCGCAATCCCTTCTCCGGATATGATATGGCCCAAGTAATGGATTCTCTTCTGGTAGAATAAACATTTGGATAGTTTTCCATAAAGCTTCCATTCCCTTAGTTGTTGCAAAACTATTCGCAAATTCTCCTCATGCTTCTCAACAGTTTTGGAGTATATTAGGATGTCATCAATGAAAATCTCCATGAGCTTGTCCAGACAATCTCTGAACACACTGTTCATCAGGTTCATGGAAGCTGCTGGGGCATTTGTCAGCCCAAAAGGAAAAACTACAAACTCGTAGTGCCCATATCTTGTTCTAAAAGCTATTTTATGGATGTCCTCATCTTTGATTCTAAGTTGATGGTACCCAGATCGTAGATCAATATTTGAGAACACTGTTGCTCCTTTCATCTGATCGAATAGTTCATCTATTCGAGGTAGAAGGTATCTGTTCTTGATGGTTACTTTGTTTAACATCTTGTAATCAATGTATAAACGCAAAGTACCATCCTTCTTTTTAACAAAAATCACTGGTGCACCCCAAGGAGAAATGCTAGGACGTATAAATCCTTTATCTAAGAGATCCTAAATTTGAACCTTTAGTTCATACATCTCTATAGTAGTCATTCTATAAGGAGCTTTAGACTATGGTTCGGTCCCAGGCTTTAGATCAATAGAGAAGTCAAACTGCCTTTTAGGTGGAAGTTCTAGCAAGTCTTCTGGGAACACATCTTTGAACTCCTGAAGGATTGGATAATCATCTAAGTTAGGAGGTGTTTCCTCCAAATCCTTCACGTGGACAACATAAAGTTTACACCCCTTCCGTTTGGCTCTCTTCAATTGCATAGCTGAAATCTGTTTGAGTTCAAGAGGCCTTTTAACACCTCTGATCTCTACAGGCTTCCCTGAATCATCCAAACATGTAAAATACTTGTCCTGGAAATTTACTATGGCTTTATGTTCAGTTAGCCAATTAATCCCTAGGATTATGTCATATGAGCCAAGAGGTGCTACATAGAGATTCACTTGCATTATGAAATTGGGTAACTCCAATTCACTACAAACCAAACACTATTCTACCCTTCGCTCTACCTGGTTTCCATATTCTACAATCCATGGGTTAGTCATGTAACCAGATCTAATGGGTAATCTGGAAACTACTCTAGGATTTATAAAACATTCAGTTGCACCAGTGTCCACAAGAATAGATACATTAAGACCAAAAAGTTTACTTGTCAGTTGAATAGGACAAGCCTGAAATTCTGCCTGCCTGTTATCCACTGCAGCGTGGATGTGATGTTGTGCTTGAGAGGATTTACCCCCTCTCTAACCTGACCTCTGGGAACAGTGACTGGCAAAGTGGCCTCCACCACAAACATAGCAACCACCTCATGGTCCTTGTTGTCCCTCAAACCTACTGTTCCTATTCTCATTCTTGATATTGATGTTCTAGTTATTCCTATTGTTATTCTTGTTTCCAAAATTTCCCTAGCCTCAACTCTTCATGTTCCTGATCTGGTGTTTGTCATTTCCCTTCTGACGGTTATCCTGTTTTCTTTTGAAACCTCCTGATTTCTCAAATTTTTTAGGCACTCTAACCGCTGACAAGCTCTTCAGTTTTTCTTCCTATCTTAGAGCCTTCCTAAGTGCTGGCTCCATCTGTTCAGGCTCGTGCATCAGTACCTCTGAAGCAATTTTTGGTCTTAGCCCCATAATGAATTTTCAAGTACAGAATTCCTCGTCATTCCGGTACTGTGGAACATATTTCACGAGATGGCAGAATCTCTCATGATAGGCTGTAACTGTCATAACTCCCTGTATTAGATCTTGAAATTCTAAAATCTTTTTGTCAAAATAAATCTTTGGTAACCAACGAGTTCTGAACAGCTGTATAAATTCTTCCCAAATGACCTGTCCAGGTTCAAGCTTCTTCTCTGACATTATGTTTTCCCACCAAGTCATAGCTTCCCCTCTTAACTGGAAAGTTGCCCACATGGCTTGTGTCTGTCCTGTAAAATTCTGAACCTGAAAGTACCTTTCCATCATAGCTATCCAAGCCTTAGCCTCATCTCCTAAGGCTTTCCCATTGAAAGTGGGAGGAGTGACCTTTTTGAGGTCCTTGCTCAGCTCTGCTGAGATTTGCTCTCTAGTCGTAGTTTGTATAGTGGTTGTTGCATCAGTCTTAGCTTTACGCTGTGCTTCTATTCTCATGTCCTCTTCCTATTTCCTTTGGGCTTCGGCCCTCAAATCCTCCTCATGTTTCTATCTTACTTCCTCACTAGAATCTGCAGGATCCCTTCCCTAAATACTTCTCTCCAGGTGATCCATTCTGTCCTTTTGCTGCTGCAAAAGTGTTCCTTGCTGAGTTAACAAGGCAAGTATCTGGTCAAAGCGTTCACTGGATTCCCTAGTATCATTACTGGATCCACCCTTACTAGAATTTCTATTCATCATGATGAAAAATCAAAATCCTGCATGATCGCACAATGCATAGCATTAGCATAAGACCCATAAGGCCGCAGAGTAGAAACTCCGCTCTGATACAATATGTAAAGACTGAATTTATATACAAGTATGCCACATAAGCTTTTAAGCATAACCAGTCGAAAAGTCAAAAAGTCGAAAGACAAGGTCAACAATTCAATACATTTATCACAGGTTACATCAAAAGAGGATCATACAAGCGACCAGCTTGTTGAGTGTATATTAAGTCTTTTAAGCCAAATACATACAATTTCATGCCGACCAACTTGTCAGATTGAGGAATCAAATATACAAATTACTTTGATACAACAAAGTGATTACATCCAGAAGTGTCGACCAGCTTGTCGATCACTAGATAAAGTACAACATGAAAAATAGAGAAAGAAGCGAAGAAATAAACACTGGAAATAGCAACTCATCGGGTTCTGTCTCCTAAGCCTCAGACTGAGTCCCTTACGCTTCCTTGAGAACAGAGGTGGGGTCCAGGTGCTTTTACCACCCAACCATGGAGTGGTCAGCTTCGGAAGTGATGAGCTTCTCCAGGGTTCTTCCTGACATGAAGAATGCCCCATCCCTGCACGAGAGGCCTAGCTTCTCGCTACTGGCAGATTTAGATGGTCTTAGTGCAGCCGTGTAACTTAACCTACAAGCACATATTCCTACAGTAGGTTCTATACAACGAATGTAGCAAGGAGTGAATTTTAACCATGCATAATCAATGAGAACATATGCAGTTTTATACTTTGGCCAAAGTAAATTTTATTCCGGATTTGTACTCGCAGGTAAACAAACATTTACCCTCCCTTGATCTCTACATTTGGCACAACTTCCATCCTAGTTGATACATTCCTGATTTCACATAAATTAGAAAATAACAGCACCACAGAAAACTAATTCAATAAATACATCAATCATAGAAAGATATCCATTTAGTTCTAAAAAAACTATATCACGACTGAAAAGAGTCACCTAGTTAGCTCTATTCTAATGTATGGTTTTCCAGTTTAGAAACAAGAGAAAAAAAAATCAATTATGTCAGGGAAATTCTTAAATGTGATGATGAGTTCTCCTGAGTTAATATTCAGGTTTCTAAAATGGAACAAATGATCCAAACATTTTAAGATGATGCAAGATGTAAGTCAGGTCTAGTTGGCAAAGCGCGGGTGCTATTGAAAAAAAAAAAAAAAACCATGCTCATTGTTCAGCTGATAAATTATTACATTTACCTTGAATAGTTCCCAGCCAAAATACATAAAGATTTTATTCATATTCCTTTTCCTCTTTACAACCATTAATATAAAAGCCTCTATAACGGATCATTGAAACATAAAAAAATGTAAGAAAGCCATTTTCCAAATACACACATATATTCTCAAGTCCTTGAAAATAATCAAAAGGCATCTGTACAGATCTGCAATGCATTTTCATTTTATTTATTTTGTTCATATTATTTGAATAGTTAAATTAATATATATACAGTAAACCTAGGAATTTCTATGATAACATTACTTATGATTAGAATGCCTTCTAACGAGGATAGCATTGCAAGGAAGGCATGTCAATTGTCTAGAATGTGACATAAAACCAACAATGCTGACAGCCAATAGACTCTTATCAATCTCTTCTGAGAAGATGAATAGTTTCCCACATTACATCAACTATCTGGCAGCAATGCTTACCCAGCTAAGGGCTGCATATTCTATTTTTCAACTTAAGGCGAAATACTTGTTTGTCTCCATAGCAAAAGAAACAGGGTAGAAAGTGCAACAACAATTTCTACAAAGTGCATCATAGCATAAAGAGTAAACTGTAGAAATCAGAAAAATCTACAAGAGAAGAAATATATTGATGCAAAATAGATTTTACATCTCTATAATTTGTCAATGGTTATCCCCTGTTGTCTTTCTATCTTAAAAACAGGATAAAGCCTTCAACTACAGCTGCCAATGCCATGCAATTGTACAAGGGGACCAAAAACAATGGATTTCAAATTAGCATTGGATCTAACAGGGGTGTCTACACATGATTTTTTTGGGCAAGCTGTGTTTGCTAGGCATGCATTGAATGTGGAATCATATCATAAACGCACAGATCCAAAATATACCAAATATTGAAACAAAAAGAAACATAACCATTTTTGCCAGGAAAAGTAAATGCAAGAACTGAACCAGAGCATTTTTGTTTTTAAAAATAAATAAATAATGGAACCTGATTTATGAATGGAGAACGTGGCCTGGCAGAGTCTCCCAGTCCAGTGATATGCAGGGTCTTGCTGACAAAAATATAAGCACTGATTCCCACTATCTTTTATTCAATTCAAACCAGTTCCCCAACTTTCCCAGTTACTCCTCTCGTACATGTCAAGAAGGAAAAAAGTGCCCTCTAGAAGAGTTTTCTCGACATAATATTGTTAATGACCAATAACCGTTTCTTGTTTTACTTGTTTCTTGATTTACTTTCGAAGACGAATGTAAAAGGAAAAGATTAAAAATTAAAGTACACTTCCTTAATCATAATTTTGGTTAATTCTAATTCCCAACATTTATAAAACTAGCTTAATCATAATCTCATTTTTCATTTAGAAAATATATTAAAAAAAATAATTATTTTCAAATATATATATATATATATATATATATATATATATATATATATTTATCAATCACAGAGCACTCATAGCAAATGAAGAAATAATCATATAGTGGTGTGTGCGTGGCACTACTGCATCCGAATCTGACACTAGGCGGGGAGCTAGATCTCTCTCCTCGACCACACCCCTATCCTCCGACCTGCAACCACTCAAACACTCGACAAGAAAAACTAACATCAGTAATTCACATGATAAATATATCCCAAATTTAACTAATCGTTTTAAATTTTCAACACATTGCCAATTTCCATCTCATTTAATTAAACAATTACCAATTTCCATAATTACCAAGGCATGTCGATTCATCAAGTTGGCATAAATCGACTTAACGATCCGCATAATAAGGAGGTCGCAAAA
>MU227915.1:127701-163128 GCA_018584345.1 Thuja plicata | reverse complement strand
TTACCAAGGCATGTCGATTCATCAAGTTGGCATAAATCGACTTAACGATCCGCATAATAAGGAGGTCGCAAAACCGGTCATGACATTTTTCAAACGAATGAAATTATTCTTTTTTTTAGAAAATTCCATCTCTTTCCATGATTTTTTCCTTTTCTTAAAAAGAATGTATCTAACTCTTCCTTTTTTTTTAAATTCCAAGTTTTTTTTAACACAAATCTTCTGCTTCTTTCATTTTATATATATATATAGGATTTAGTTTTTTTTACCTTAACTAAAAAGATACTTTCCATATTAATCTGAATTTGAGATTTAAAGTTTAGAAATAAGGGAGAGGAGCTAGAATGTGCGCACCCTAACATTGGGGGTCCACATGGGTTGCCATGTGGACCCCACACACATTTTTTTTTTACACCCCTAGCTGGCCTAGTTGGCAACCCAAAATCAAAAGTGGAGATCATTTTGAATTACCTCGCCACGTGTTCAAACACAATTGGTCAAAGGTAGGAGAAACTTACCATTTTCGTGCATTGACCGTGATGTGCACAAAAGTTGAGGCATACATAGGATTTTTGCCTTGCGTATAGGCTAGGGTGGCCATGTGGCATTTTTCCACAATGCAACCTTATCCACCATCCTAGCCACCAATACTTCCCACAACAACCTTACACTACATTTACTACACGTCAGGTTGTTAGGGTTTGACAAATCCAGAACAATATAAGAATAAACAGTTATATACAGAAAAAAAGAAGAATAAAACTTAACACAAATAACACACAGATTTAACGTGGTTCACCCAAAACTTGGGCTACGTCCACCTACATAGTCGTCCAACCTTTCTTATTATCTACAAAAATAGTACAACAACATTACAATTCATTATGCTTCTCAGCTGCTTATAACATGCGTTTTAGGGTAAACACTAAAATCATCCATTTTAGGGTTTTACAATGTCGGTTTGCTTTTTCTTGAAAAAGAAAATCTTTTTCCCGAAAAAGCACAATTTTTTTTTCAGCGCTTCACGCTGGTCAGAGGTTCGGGGCTACCCCCCCTCAACTACAGCAACTAGATGAGTAGTCGCCACAATATCAACACCCACTACATGATCAGTCACCACAATATCAATAATCTCCCACTTGGAGACTGAAACCAGACGACAATGTAGTATGTGCAACTCCCACTGGATAGAAGACTTTGTTGTGTATTAACTCCACGATCATCAGTCAAGAAGCCCAATAGAAGCTGAGCAAGAAACCAACTTCTCCTTGGGGACTGCCTTCGTGAACATGTCTGTAGGATTGTCACTCGTGTGAATATTTTCAAGCTATAATTGGCCATCCTCCAAAACAAACCTTATAAAATGGTACCTGAGTTGTATGTTCTTTTTCCTTGAATGAAAAACATAATTCTTTGCAAGATGTATGGAACTCTAGCTATCACTATACAATGGGCGATCTTCCTATTTCTAACCCAATTCCTCCATAAAACATTGTAACCAAATCATGTCCTTGCTAGCCTCCATAGCAGTTGCATACTCAACTTCAATGGTTGAAAGTGCATTAACCTTTTGCAATCTAGAAATCCAAATGACTGCAGTATCCCCTACAGTGAAAACATACCCTGTAGTACTCCTTCGTGTATCAATATCTCCTACCAAATCAGAGTCAACAAATCCACTTAGAGCAGAACTGGATCCTGTGAAACATAATTCCTTTGTAGTAGTACCTCTCAAATATTGAATAATCTATTTGACATCATTCCAATGTTCCATACCCGAATTTCTCATATACTTGTTGACAACTCCCACTGCATGAGAAATATTTGGTTGTGTGTATACCATTACATACATCAGACTGCCAATAGCTGATGAATACGAGATGTAGACATTTTATCTACCTCTTCCTATGCCTTTGGGCACATTTCCTTAGTCAATTTGAAATGACTAGCCAAAGGTGTACTTACTACTTTTGCATCCTACATATTAAATCTTTTCAACACCTTCATTATATACTCAGTTTGGGACAAATTCAAGGTTCTATTTTTTCATGTCCTGTGTAATCCTCATACCAAGGATTTGCTTAGCAACACCCAAATCCTTCATAGAAAATGACCTTGCTAGTTTTTGTTTAAGTTCATTTATTTGTTGCATATTGGACCTAGAAACAAGCATGTCATCAACATAGAGTAACATGATAATGTAACTCCCATTATCCAATCTCTTAAAATATACACAGTGATTAGAATGACACCTATGGTAGCGTTGTTCAACCATGAAACTATCAAATTTTAGATACCATTGGCGGGGTGCCTTCTTTAGGCCATACAGACTCTTCCTTAACCTGCATACTAAATTCTCCTTACCCTTGACCTCATATCCCTCTGGTTGCTGCATGTAAATTTCCTCCTCCAAATCTCCATGGAGAAAAGTTGTTTCGACATCTAGTTGTTCAAGATGCAAGTCATCTATAGCCACAAGACTTAGTACAGTTCTAATTGAAGTCATTTTTACAACAGGGGAGAATATTTCATCAAAATCTATACCCTTTTTCTGTGCAAAAACTTTACCACAAGTTTGGCCTTATACCATTTCTTTCCTCCATCTTCCTCTTTCAGCCTATAAACCCATTTGTTAGGAAAGACTATTTTTTCTTCAGGTAAAGGGACTAAGTCCCAAGTCTTATTTTTCAACAAGGAGTCCATCTCCTCTTTCATGCCCAGCTTCCACGATTGTTTGGCATCCACCTGCATTGCTTCTCATATTCTTCTGGTTCACCAGAATTAGTCAATAAAATGGAATACAAAGAAGGAGAAAACCTTTCAGGAGGTCTACTTGACCTTGTAGAATGTCTAACACTTACATGAGTTTGTGGGATAGCCTATTGTTTATGAGAATCAGGTACCAGTAGCATTTCATTTTCAGGAGTTTCATCCAACACCACATAGTCTTGTTTGACATGTTCATGCTTCTATTCCTGCAACTATTCGTTATACATGACCTTCTCATTGCATATAACATCTCTACTTCTAATTATTTTAAGATTTTCAAAATCCTATAACTGATAACCATAGTCATCTACTCCATATCCAATGAAGGTACATATTTGAGATTTAGCATCAAGCTTGGTTCTATTTTCTTTATCAACATGGACAAAAGCTTCACAACCAAAAGTTTTTAGAAAAAATAAATTTACCTTTTTACCAGTCCATGCTTCCTCTGGCATACCACCATCCAAAGGGGCTGAAGGTCCTCTGTTTATCAAATAGACTATAGTGTTTACAACATCTTCCTAGAAATGAAGAGGCAGTCCAACATGCAATCACATGCTCCTTACACATTCCATGATTGTCCTATTCATTCTTTCTGACACACCATTTTCTTGTGGGGTTCCTGGAACTGTCTTCTGCCTTCGAATTCCATTGATAGAATAGTAATATTCAAAGGTTGTGCTGCAATACTCACCTCCATTATTGGATCAAAGACATTTCAACTTCTTTCCTATCTCATTCTCCACCAAAGCTTTCCATTTCTTAAATGTTTAAAAAACATCAGATTTTTTTTTTAGGAAATATAATGATGTTTTCCTTGTTGAATCATCTATAAAAATAACATAATAATGAGAGCCACCAAGAGATGATACCTGATCCAGTCCGCATACATCTAAATGCACTATCTCTAACTTCTCACTCTTCTTTTCTTTCCCAACTCTGAGAAATCTGACTCTTTTCTATTTGCCATAAACATAGTTTTCACATAACTCTAAATCGATATTTTTTAGTCCTGGCAACATATTTTTAGAGTGAAGTATTTTCATCCCTTTCTCACTCATGTTCCCAAGCCTATGGTGCCACATTTTTAAATCTGTTCTTGCAACATCTATAGTAGCTTTCCCTGCATTAACATTATCAGTAGCAACTAAGGTAGAATAACTGTTACCAGTACACAGATATAGTGTGCCTATCTTCGCACCTTTAGCTACTACTAATGAACCCTTAGTGACCTTCTCAACATTTTTTGTAAACATGAATATGCAGCCTTCACTATCCAGTTGTCCTGTAGAAATTAAATTTCTTCTTAAATTAGGGACATGCCTTACCTCCTACAGTATACGAAGTGGTTAATAGGCTTCACGCGAACTATATAAAATGGGGGGTTCGCTCGAACTAGACCCAATTCGAGCGAACTCTGTGAATCAACAAAAAATGAGCAATTTGGGAAAATTTTCCTTGGTGGGTTTTCTCAAAGGGGGTTCACTCGAACCCCCTATGACCCCTTCGTGTGAAGGGGGTCTTTGCGCAAAGGGCCCTAAAATGAAAATTTCCCCTGAGAAAACAAAAACCTCCTAAACATTGGTCTTTCAAAGCTTGGGACAAGGACCAAATCAAATTTTTTTCTCAAATACATGATGCCAAATGATGCGATTCGGAACAAGCTTTCTAATGAATATAATTTTAATACATATTGAGTTTGTTATCACTTTCAAATATTACTTTTACTAAACATAGGTTGTTTGGCGATTCAACAACCTGTCTCTTCAAGGCTTTGGGAAAAATACTAAATTACAGAAAAAAATTATGAAAAATATGTAGGAAAAGCGTATTTGTGTTACCTTTATATATATATATATATATAATGAATTTTGATATATACATTTCAAGTTACAGTGATCAAAGTGACCTTATATCTAAATTACAGTTATTGTCATTTTAAAACTTAATAAACTATGAAATATTGACCCAAAATGAATGAAACCAATTACATCCTCTAGATATTTAAGTTACAAATATAATTTTGAAAGAATTACATTGTTATCATATTTTAAAAAAAAGTTATGTTGATCCAAGTGAAAGTCACTTATTAAAATCACAGTTTTTCCACACACCACTTTTCGAAGGAGAAGGAAAAATGAATTTTAATTTAAAAATATATATATATTTAGAAAATAGAAAGAATATGCTAAAATACCCTAGTTTATATCATCTTCAAATTCCTTATAGTTTTGCGGCAATAGGTGCTCGAAAATGAAGTTTTTTCTCAAAATGTTGATCTCTATGTCAAAGTTGGCCAAAAAGTGGGACACACTATTGTGGAACCACCCCTAGTCATTTCCGTTTGGCAACTTGATCTTTATTTTCCCTTTGCCAACAATAGGACATGGCTCATCATCACCCAAATATACCTGTCCATAATCACCTTGAACATAATCTTGAAAATATTTTCTATGGAGTGTAGCATGGAATGAAGCCCCTGAATCAATTACCCAGGAATCATTAAGATTATCCAAACATAAAATTAAAGCATCTTGTAAAGTATTACTTGCAACATTAGCTTCCTTACTGTTATCTTCATTTCCATCTCCTTGTTTGTTTTTCTGAGACCAACAGTCTTTCTTTGGGTGACCAGGCTTTCTACAGTACCAGCAATCTTTCTTTCCTTTAGATTGAGAACATCCTTTCTTTGAATTCCCTCATGACTTTCCATGTGAAGGGCCTTTTCCTCTTTCACTTGTTCTTCCTTCTTTCTCCACGTTTAAAGTGAAACCCGATGAGGTTGAAGTTTCACCTGTGCTTTTCCATCGCATTTCCTCTCTTAGGATAACACCAACAACTTCATCAAATTTCAAATTATTTGAACTAGAGATAGAGTTTCTTACAACCATAACCAAGCTATTCCAGCTTTCTGGCAAAGAACATAAAATTAAGAGAGCCCTAACCTCTTCATCGAATGAAATTTGTACAGATGACAATTGCCTGGTGACTATATTAAATTCATTTAAATGATTCGTTATAGATCCTCCCTCACCCATTTTCATATTAAACAAACGCTTCATAATAAATACCTTATTCAAAGTTTAGGGTTTCTCGTAGAACTTAGCCGGTATCTCCATCAGCTCTACGATCATTTTTTCCTTTGATATGTTGAATGTTACAAACAGTGCAAGGCAGAATCCAATAGATGCCAGTGCCTTCCTATCAAAGACCTCCCAGTCCTCTTTTGACTTAGTTCCCATTTTCTTGGCTTTTCCTTCTAATGGCTTCAACAAATCCTTTTGATACAGATAATATTCCATCTGCATTTTCCATAACTGAGAATTATGGCCATTGAATTTTTCAATCTTGAATTTGGAATCCTCCATTGCTCCCACTCCAATATGAAAGTCCTATCAATCTACAGAAAAAAACCTTGCTCTGATACCAATTGTTAGGGTTTGACAAATCCAGAACAATATAAGAATAAACAGTTATATGCAGAAAACAAAAGAAGAATAAAACTTAACACAAATAACACACAGATTTAACATGGTCCACCCAAAACCTAGGCTACATCCACCTACATAGTTTGCCAACCTTTCTTATTATCCATAAAAATAGTACACCAACATTACAATGCATTATGCATCTCAGCCACTTATAACATACATTTTAGGGCAACCTCTAAAATTGACCATTTTAGGGTTTTACAATCTCGGTTTTCTTTTTCTCGATATCAAGAGTCGCCACAATATCAACACCCACTACATGATCATTCACCACAATATCAACACAAGTCACCTTAATTACGCTTAAGGGGATGGCTTTTAACACACAATTCCATTCAATATGCCTTCTTGTGCACAGATCGAGACACCTAACATTCCTTTCATTTCCACGCATTCTAGAGTCTTCTATCATTTGGGAGCCGAAATGTGCTCGATAGAGAATCCTACAAACATAGAATGCCATCATTATTTCCTCGCTCATGGACCACCTTCCGCTTCAAATTTTCTAGTAGTTAATGGACTTTTTTTTTTTTTTTGAGCTTTTTGTTTCTAGTTTGTTACCTTTTTTCTCACTTCATTTGTCAAGTGGTTGGAGGAGAAACCTTCGTCTGCATGCAGGATACTCAGGATCTTGGGGTAAAGGAGACACACAAAGATGATGATGAGCAGTGAGAGGATATATGGGAGCTCATTTACTATATGGTCTTTGATGGAGATGAGGATATCATTCCTCACTAAGGCCACCTCTCACCACTGGGCCCAATGAAATATTTGTTATTTTGTTTTGTTTTCTTGTTTCGCTAATGCTAACCTCCACTGTCTATTTTTTTTGGATGTCTTCAGTAATAAATGATTGTTGTGTGTTTCTTTGTATTTATGAACATGATTTATTGCACTCATTAACACTATTAACCTCATGGGAATCATACTCTCGTGTTATAGTCTCACTTCCATGTTCCCAGTGAAGGAAACTCAATTTTTTTGGTTGTGAAACATCCTTGTTCACATTCTTCCTCCTACTATGCATATCTATGTTTCACTATTCACATTTTACAAGTATTATTGGTTTTCATTACAAATATATTGGGGTTTAAGGGTTAAATAAGATTTCTTCTTTACAGGTTGACAATGACTGTAAATGATTTGGACCAATCTTGGGGTTTAATAAGTTTTATGACACATGGTTTAACAAGGATTGTTAATGGGTTGCAGTTATTTTTCATTTTGTCTATTAGAGGGTTGTATTTGTAGTGCATATGTTATAAGTAATGGCTTCGGAATTATTTTTGTGCCACTTGTTGTGCATGGTAATGAAATTTTGACTCTTACTGGTTTCCACATTTTTTGGTGAATTGGGTTTTGTAGGGTTTTTTTTTTTTTTTGTATTTTGTATTTTTTAGGCTTCTATTTTTGGCAATAAGTTGTTTTTTTTGGGATTCTATTAGGGATTAAGGCTTCGATAAGTTGTCTATTTTTTAGATTCAATTTACCTCCTAAGTGATATACACTTCATTTCAATTTAGTAGTTGTAGGGTTTCAAATTTAGTGTTAAGGGTTTTCAATTTCACTTCCACTACTGGGGATTAAGGGTTTACTAAGTTACCTAGTTAATGGTTTCAAAGTGGTTGTTAATGCTTTCTGACGTCATTTCATTTTATCAGTTTTAGGTTCTCAATTCTATTGTGAAGGGTTTGAAATTTCATTTCCACTTTTTGGTGGACAAGGCTTTCACTAATTTTTTTAATTTTTGATATCAATTTCACTCGTAAGGGATATAAAATTTATTTGAATTATTGGTTGTAGGGTTTCAAATTAGTGTTAAGGTTTTTCAATTTAAATTTTGTTATTGGGGATTTAGTGATTAAAAAGTTATCTAACTAACTTTTGGTCGAAGGTAGGAAAAAATTTGCCATTTCGCTACGACAGGGGTGTACGTAGGAGTTTTTCCTTGTGTGCAGCCTAGGGTTTCAATGGGATTGTTAATGCTTTCTTAATTCATTTCAATTTATTAGTTTTAGGTTCTTAGTTTTAGTTTACTATATTTTTTCAATTTTGGGAATTAAGCCTCTTTAATAAGTTATCTATTTTTTTATTTCAATTTCACTCCTAGGTGATTTAGAATTAATTTCAATTTATTGGTTGTAGGGTTTCATATTTACCAAATAAAAAGATGAGTCCATTTGGTAATTATTTCCACTACATTATCTTCTACCTCATATTCATTACTTAATTTATATGGACAAGAAAAGCCTCAAACAACGTGTCTTATAAAACAGACTGAAAATACAGAAGGATTATGAAAACATAATTGTGTAACACAACTCATTCCTTCTAAATTTTTTGAGCTCCAAAAGCTCAACATTTATTCATAATCCTCTCTATATTTTCAGTTATTTTCTATATTTTTTTATGTCCCTTACTCTTAAGGGTTTTTGATTTCATTTCAAATGTTAGTGATTAAGTTTTTAATAAGTTATATAGAATTCATTTCACTTTTAGTGTACTAGATGTATTGAATTTCAATTCCAATGTTGACAATTAAGGGTTTAATAAGTTATCTATTTTTTGATTTCAAATTCACTCCAAAGGGATATATAATTCATTTCAATTTAAGTGTTGTAGGGTTTCAGATTTGGTGTTAAGGGTTTTCAATTTCAATTTCAATTCCAACTCTGGGGATCAAGGGTTTAATAACTTATCCGCTTGATGGTTTAAATGTGATTGTTAATGCTTTCTGAATTCATTTCAATATATCAATTTTAGGTTCTCAATTTTAGTGCACACGATGTTTTCAATTTTAGTTCCAATGTTGGGGATCAAGGTTTGAATAAGTTATCTTTTTTTTTTTTGCAAATTCACACCAAAGGGATATAAAATTCATTTCAATTTAATTGTTATAGGGTTTCAGAGTTAGTGTTAAAGGTTTTCAATTTCAATTTCAATTCCAACTTTGGAGATCAAGGTTTTAATAAGTTATCTACTTGATGGTTCAAAGTGAAAGTTATTGCTTTCTGAATTCATTTCAATATATCAGTTTTAGCTTCTAAATTTTAGTGTATAAGATGTTTGAATTTCAATTCCAATGTATGGGATAAAGGGTTGAGTAAGTTAACTATTTTTTATTTCAATTTCACTCCAAAGGGATATATAATTTATTTCAATTTAATTATTGTAGGGTTTCAGATTTAGTGTTAAGGGTTTTAAATTTCAATTTCAATTCAAAATGTGAGGACCAAGGGTTTAATAAGTTATCTACTTGATGGTTTCAATGTGATTGTTAATGATTTCTGAATTCATTTCAATATATAAGTTTTAGGTTCTAATTTTTATTGTACAATATGTTTTGAATTTCAATTCCAATGTTGGGGATCAAGGGTTGAATAATTTATCTATTATTTTAGTTCAAATTCACTCCAAAGGCATATAGAATTTATTTCAATTTTTGGGTTGTAGGATTTCAGAGATGGACCCAAAATAGGTTGACAATTTCCACTGCCAAACAACTTCTAATAGCACTAGAGCCTTTGTAGAACTGACCACCCTAAACCATTAGACACGTCCATGTAAAGCTTCAAATTCAAAAATAAAATTGAAAGGAGTGCACAAATTAAAGATGCCAAACCAACATAACAAGGTTTTAACATACAAGTAGACTAACAAACCATCTCTCTCTCTCTCTCTCTCTCTCTCTCTCTCTCTCTCTCTCATTACTTCCACCACCCTGAATTTCATTACTTATTATGAACACCTTATGTTGTAGCATGCATCTATATTTACTACATGTTAAGTCACCTTACATTCAGCTAAGAGGGCACCTATTAACATTACAAATCTATTCAATACTGCTTTTCCAAATCTTAGTCATGCCATTGTTGAATTCATTTTGACATATCTATTCTATCTACTCATTCCTTCATGTTTAATTTATATTTAAAATCATTGCATGTTTAAAAAATTACATCTTGTTTTTTGTATTGTTTCCTTCATGTTCATTTCACTTACTATTTTCTATACCCATAATGTTTTCATGCATGTTTGGGAAATCTCATGTAAGGCATTGAAAGAAACCTTTACTTTGGGATGTCATAAAATATCTTTAGAATAGAAAGACTTCTAAGCAAAAAATTTCCATAGAAACAAGATTATAATTTGTTCTTTCAAGTTTGGAGCTCCTTAGGTGATACTAATTCAGAACAATAAACATAAGTGTTGTTGACATGAACAAAATTGAAGATATAAAAGTAGAGGCTTACAATTCATTATATTTTATAGATAATCTAAAAAATCCTTAATTACAATGTGGCTTTCAATGCTTTTGTAGGATTGCAAAGCACTTTGTATGGTTGTGAACACGTTTAGCATTGTAATGCATGTTTGAATTAGGTTTTCCCAATGCAATGCACTTTGAACTTTAGTTTTATCTAGGACTGTTAATGCACTTTTAATTGTGTTGGTAAACATAATAATTTAATATTTTCCATATATCTTTCCTCAATTTTATAAAAGGCATCGAAATCACTGTGCAATTAGGATACATCATTGCATTTACTTCATATGAAGTTGACATGAACACAATTGGAGATATGGAAGTAGTGACTTACAATCCTTTTTATTTATGTGTAAATTGACAACATACTAATTACAAGGTCCTTTTGAAGCCTTTCTAGGACTACAATGAACATTTGGTGTACTCCTTAGGCTTTAATAATAGAAGACATGAACCATATGGCATCAATCTAATTTTTGAAGGGTTTTAGTAGAATAAAAACCCTAAAATAGATAAATTGAAAAGTAAGTGGAAACCATTAACAGTCATATTGAAACCATAAAAAAATAAATTTTTAAACCCTTAATCCTTTTTTTGATAGCATAAATCAGATGACTTATTAAGCCATTGATCTCTTACATTGGAAATAAAATTGAAAACATCTAGTACACTAAAATTGAGAACCTAAAAAGTGATAAATTGATATGATTTCAGAAAGCATTAACATGAGTAGTGTCATACAAAAATGCATGCATACATACATACATACATACATACATACATACAAACATACATAGATATTTATGTATGTATGTATGTATGTATGTATGTATGTCTGCTTGCATCTATGCAACTACATGTATGTATGTATCTATCTATGTGCATGCATATATCTATGTAGGTATGTATCTATGTGTGTACATCTATATATATATGTATGTATGTATATATGTAAGAATGAATGTATGTGTATGTATGTGCATGTAACTTTATAGGGGTAGGGGGCCCGAATGTGAACACCCTAACTTGAAAGGTCAATAATGTAAATTCTAATAACACCCTATTTTACAATGCAAACTCTCACATGTAATGTGATGACTGGGGCAAGTTGTGAATAATTTGAACAACCCCAAACAATTGAAAATTTATATATGTAATATGAGATGCAGCAACATTTCATTGATATAAGTAATTCTTAGAAACAAAGAAGTGATTATTTGTGCCAGTCCTACAAGTGCATATTACCTTAAAATTTTATAGTGTGTTATACATTCAATTAAAATGCATTTTACATTTAGTGGAAGTGTCTTTTGCATTCAATTAAAGTGTCTTTTTAATTTAAATGTGTTGCCCCATTTTTGTTCTGCTTATCTTTAGAGAAAAATGGATGCTTAGTGTGTAGTAATGATCTTGAAAACATTGTGCAAGTCATGAGTCTAAGTCTATTTTTTCCCTTTAGGCTAGGGAAACATTTATCAGATTTTCCCAAATTACATTCTCTTTGTAAGCTGGGGGATTGTTATCCAGGATCATGTCATATTGGGTAGGTTAAGCTCTCAAATGTGATAAAGGTCATCATTCAGAGGTTTCTAACATTGATCTTATTTCATTTTGGCAATATTTAGCTTTGATACTTATTTTTCTCTTATCGGCAAAAAATTGGTTTCAGGCTTCTCCCTAGCGGCTAATCACTTACATAATGTCTTTTTCTGCAGTCAACAATTTTTAAAGTCTCAGCGATCACTGGAAGTTGAAGATAGATAATAGAGGCTAGAAATATTATTGCATTCAAAATGAATCCCTACGAGCCAGAAGAATGATCAAATGATAAGTAATCAGAGACCAAAGCTTATTGGTGGAAAAGCAGAAAGTAGCTTCTCTGCTACTCCAACAGGCGGGTTTTGAAACGTAAGATGCATTTTTCGCCAGATTGTTATATGCAAGGTTTATGAAGAAAAATCAACATGTGAGGGGACTTAAGGCATAAAGAAAGAAAAAAAAATCATCACACATCATTTTAGCATTGCAACATGCTAAGATTCCTCCTTGACAGATTTTTGAGTAGGGAGTGCTCCAAAACCATTTCTCCACCCAAAGGGGAAGCGGAAAATTAATTATACACTGTCTCCAGAAATTTACCGTTATAGTTATCTAATGTGAAAAGATGTTTCTTAACTTCCCATAGAGGTAAAGTAATTTGTTCAAATAAATTTGTTTTGCTTCATAACAGGCTTTTTCATAAATGCTTAAGTCTTTTCATTCATGTGGCACTGGAAGTCGGTTGTTAACGGTAAGAAGTTAGAAGTTATAAAATCAGTGAAGTGTTGCAAATAGGAATTACCATCTATTTGATGAATTGTCTGAATTGAAACCCCTGGTGATAGTTGTTCCTTGCTTTCACATTCCTGAGATATATTCCTAGTTCCTGATTCAAATCAATCAAAGCATGGCTACCAAATTTATGGGATTCGATGGGATGAATGAAATCACTTCTGATTGCCACAAAATCACAGACACCTCTCTGAGATTCTTTGATATGTAGAGCTTTCATAGGAGACTAAATGATGAAAGGATACATCCCATTATAGAGAAGCTGAAGGAGAGTGGGTTAGTCGAAGCCATTGGCTTTCCTATTGCAATTCAAGCTCCAGAGCTGGTTCAAGAATGCATAGCCCACTACAATCCATAAACCAAGAAAATTATTTTACCTAATGACATGGTGCTACTTTCTATTGACCGAGACTCCGTCCAAAACTCCCTTCATATTCCAGAGCAAGCTGATTACTTAGAGATGACATATAGGTGGGTAGTTACTGAGTATGGAGTAAAGAAGACTGTGTGGAAGAAGGAGATAATGAAGACATGGTTCTAGGAGTCGAGGAGCACCAAGGGAAAGTTGCCCAAAACATTATATGGCATGAACCTAAAGCCATAAATTGTGGATATCCTAGTATTGCTTCATAGGATCAGAGGTGAGAGTGATGCACTTAATTTCATTGAACACCATTTCTTCCTAGTTTAGGTGATTTTCTCCCAACATAATTTCATTGATTCGGATCACATGGTAAGTGAAAACCTCTCAAATGCCCTAAATAGAGCTAAGCATCACAATGAGTTCTATATGTCCTCGATTTTACTATATATCTTAGCTAAAATTCAAATTTGTCCAAGCCTTCCTAGGCTAGAAGAATTCCCGAAAGATATTAAGAGTTATGACTTCTTCCCCTATTTGCAATTACATAAAATTTATACTCAATATCTCAAAGTTAATGATGCATTCACAATAAGAATATGTAGGGAGTTACAAGGTTTCCCAGAAAGGATATTTTCTCCAAGAGCCATGGCATTTATCAGCCAATTTGGAGCTTATTTTATCCAATTTGCGAATTTCTCATACATTCGTCTTGCAGGATTCGATGATTTTCCTTTGAAGCTACCCAGATACCGTGACAACATGATCATGTTGGTTGAGGTGATGAGGTAAGTAGTTCAAGTGAAATTGATCTATGCAAGTGCCAGGAAGAAAGGCTATGATTTCCCAATGACCATTCGAGCTTACAGTTGTGCATCCCAGTCTGATGCAAAGAATGTTTTGAAAGCACTCTCAAAGAAGTTTCAACTAGAAACATATGATGTTTAGAGGCCACAGTATGATCCTGGGAACTATGCCCGAGATTACTTGCAAATGGGATGCATTATTCATGACAACGATGATATAGAGGACTATTGGGCCAACTGCAAAGATTATCTAGAAAGTAGAGATTGATTCTATGCAAGATTAACTATTGAACAAATCAAAAGGTTCAAAGTTAAAATTGTCATTGAAGGTATAGAAGATGATAGCCAACATATGTATGATGATACATACATAAAGAAGATTAAGCCCCTTCCTATAAGCTCTGAAACCATGCTAGGTCAAGCCATTGATGACTTGTAGACCTTGATGGATGGGATATACAAAAGGACAGAGTAGTGGATTGAATGGATGGTGGGCAGAAGGAAGAGGTCTGAAAGGAAGGCTTCATCTTGAAAAACTCCTGTAATAGTGACCAAGAGTACTCCTACATCATCTTCAGTGAATATCCCTACCGTAGCCAAGGAGCTAGCTCAACAAGCAGGTGGAGGTGATGAGCCTCCTGAAAAGATGATTTCATTGGACAAGACATGTGGAGATGGCTCGACTCTTATAATTGGTTCCATAGAAGAAGTGGTTTCTACCAACCTAGTCAAGTCTATGGCTGAGCCTATTAAAAGTGTAGAAATAGAGCAACCAGTTAAAGCTAGCACTTTTGGGCACACAAGGTGACACCTTGATTCAAGATAATCCCAGGTGAGGGTCCCCTATTATAGTGGAAGTGGGTGAAGATAGTTCTAGCACTGCAGCCACACAATCAGATGAGGAGGCTGGAAAGAAACAAAAGGTTTCTCAAGTTATTAAATTAGTTTCCTCCTCTCCTACCTCAGTGAATCCATTTTCTTCCAGACCTAAAGCTACTCTTCTGGTAATCAGGAAGTTCTTCATAGAAGAATTGGTCTCTGCGACTAAAGTCCCTAGCGCAGAGTCTTGGATAGAGAACACTTTAGAGCACAAGAGGGAGAAGATAGAAGAAGGAGCTCCTAGCAAGTATACTCTTTCATAGGCCTTACAATCCAATGCCGCCATGAGCAAGGTGAAGAAAGAAAAGACACTGTCTACATTAGGTCGAGACCCAAAAATAGGGCACTTCACTATGGAGGTAGTGAAGCCAACAAAAGAAGGCAGGATTGAGGATTTGACCACCTCTAATTTTGAACTACAATAATTTTATATGGGATTGGCTCACCATGATACTAAGGTGGATTGGTGGAATTCCACTAATATTTTAATTAAAGATGAGCTTGAGGAGCTCAAGACTACTAAAGTCCAACTTAAAGTAGAAGTCACTGAACTAACTAACTTTATCAGATAGTTAGTTACCCCAATTGTGAGAATTCCTAATGCCCAAACCACTTTTGACCCCAATACTACAGAGAATCAAGCTATCATAGCCAAATTGCAAGAAGACAAAAAAATTGGGAAGATTGGTAAAAGATGGATCGAGAGGCTCAAATCTGAATGGATGGTAGTTATTGAGTAGCTGGGTGATACTCTCCTAAAGTTGGAGAAGGAGAGCAACAACATTGACAAGAATTTGTAGACTCTCACATCGGACAGAGAAAAGTGTCAGGAATGCATAGTAATGCTGCATGTAGCAATTAAAATGAAGACTAAGGAGACAATAAAGGCCCAGATCTTGTAGAAAAGAGATGAGACTTTGATTGAATGGCTTCAAGGCCTAGAATTTAAGACTGAGATGATCATCCAAGCCGAAGGAGGGTTGCAACAGATAGATGTCAAAATCAAAGAGGAATAGAACAGAGATTTTAAACTTCTTCAGGGTCTTCACACGGAGTCACAGACAAGTGGTCAAGGAAAAGAAATGATTAGAGTGACCAACATGCAAAAATCCTTCTCTGATTATGTGGATAAGCTGACAAAACAATCTTCCTCTCACTTTGATAAGGTGTCGGAACTCCAACAGTTGATTGGATGCATCTATAAAGAAATGGAAGAGCTGAAAGATCATGTAGATGTAGTTAAGAGCCATGCCAAAGATCATTCCTGATGCCTCATTAGATATACCAATGTCCATATCAATAGACATGAAGAGATAATTCCGGTCATCACAGTTGTTACCGCCTATAGGGAAAAATAAGATAAGGGGAAGTAAACAGAGGCATAAATATATTCCCTCTTATATTAAATTTTGATAGAGCTTGTAATGGATAAATGTTTGTTTATCATTTCTGGTTAGGGAAGTTGAACCGTTTTGGTTACCCCTTTTTGTAACGGTCAAACTCTAAAAATATATGTGTACTATTTTGAAAATCAATACAAAGGTCGGCTAAATTTTGGTGTGAAGAACTTTGTTTTTTCTGAGTCAAATTTGTTTATGTCTAAATGCCAATGTTTTAACTATTCCATTGCATTTATCTTTTTGTCAATTTGAATGTTTCTTTAAATTGGATTTATAGTTCAAGATTAAACCAAGGTTCTATAATATGATTTGATATAGTTAATTATGGGGAAATCTGGGTGTCACCCATAGATTATGATAAATGTTCTTATGAAGTAGATCAATTCATATTCATTATGTTATCATTGATCTTTTAGTTTAGTGTTTGTATCTTTAGTATCAGTTCTTGCATTACCAATTTTAGGATCTTGTATGATTTATAAAGTCTTGAAATTTGGCTAGATAGAAACCAGAATCTATGTGCCTGAACTAGTTCCTGTCTAGGCCTTGTTTGGATTGCCTCTTCTATTCTTAGGTTAAGAACAAACCCCCTTTAAAGTAGGAAAGAACAAAATTCATTGAAGATTAATCACTTAAGGGAGCTATACCTTCAAATTCAGAGGGAAATTAGTTATTCAGTTACATTTCCCAATTGTTGTATTTGATTATTTCTTTAATATTTGGGTATTTTAGAGTTAAAGTGAAAAAGAACAATCTATTTACCAATAGATTTTTGGTGACTCTGCTAGGGAGATGAATAGTCGCTAGACAAAAAGCAATATCATGAGGAATGATGGTACTTCCCCATGAAATTTTGATTCATGTGTTGCAACCAAACCTCAGATTCCAGGACGATCAAGAGGATATCATTTCCTCACTGAATACTTTTGTCTGGAGACACAGAAGAAATACTGAGCATTATAGAAATGTTAATCAAGTGCTCAAACAAGAAGAAGTGAGAGAAGAAGCACTTGAATGAGTCATTCAAAGGAGGAATTTATGAAGAGCACAATGCTGGGAAGAGCGTGAGGCTAGATTGCCAAATTGGTAGAAATCCTTGGAGCCTAAAATATTTCTTAGAAGTATAAGGAAAGAAGGTGGTAGATAACCAGTCTTTGAGAGAATTGCAGAGATTTATTTTTCCCTACTTGAAGTACCTCATGAAAGGGATTGAAATACTAAAAGAAAAAGTAGGCCTCCTTCACCTCCCAAACAATCATCCCTGTTTCTACCACCTATCAAGTGCTAACCTTGCACAGATTAGTTGCTCCTCTTATTGTAAACCTAACACCTTATTTAACTCAAGTAGTTATGGCAGTCCCTCGGGCCACTACAGTTGGTCCTCTGCAGTTAGCAGCATATAACCCACTACCCTTGGGGTTAAGGAATAATTTTCCCAAATTCTCCATAGATGGGAAAGTATCTATAGATGAACATATTTTGGCTTTCGTTGTAGCCATTAATATATTAGTAGTATGAGAGGAGGATGTTACTATCAGATTATTTGTTGAGACCCTTGTTGAGGGTGCAACATATTGGTTTTATCATTTTCCCATCTCTTCTATTACGGATTGGGCTTCCATGAGAATGGCTTTCGAAAGAAGGTTTAAGACTGCTGAAGATGAGCATGCTCTGTTAACACAATTGACTTCTATCAAAAAAGAGCCTTCAATAAGAATGAGAGATTTTTTTGCTAAATTTAACAAGCTAGTTAAACGTATCCCAACAGCTAATCAGCCTACATCAGGTAATTTGAAAACATTTTTTATAAGTGTTATGCCTCCTGATACTAGCTATGATTTAAGAAGGAAAAAACCAACCAATTTGGATCTTTCCCAGAGGACTGTTGTAGAGTTAGAGGATCACATGATCTCGACAGGGAAGTGGAAACAAGAGATACAAACTTGAGCCAGTACTAGCAACGCCATATCATTAGATGAGAAGATCCAGAAATTGTGTGATGAGTTCATTTATTTCAAAAGACAACTTCCCAGATTTAACAATCCTTACCAGTGGAATTTTCAAGATCATCCTGGAAGAAACAGTGATATGAGGAATACTGATGGAAAAACATTACAATTGACTGATCCTCCACAAAGGCTAGCCATAGAAGCTCCCCCTAAAAGGGGAAACATGTGTGCTTTTCACCTACAACAGATCATGATGGAGAAAGCTGACCTGATGTAGCTCTTGCCTGGCATATGCATCAAACAGATGAATAGAATTCTAGAGTATCTGGAGCTGAATTAGATTTGTGCTCACATGGCGACTCTAAAAACTTATTTTTTGAGTATGTATCAGATTCAGAACGAGATGTGACATGTTATGCTACTATATATGGGACATCTTATGCAGTATTAACTCAAAATCAGAAAGATAAAGCCTCTATTTCCACACCTCCACCAAGAGGTAAAGAGGCATCCACTTCTTTCTCTAAATATGTCAACCAAGGAGCGAAAACTTTGCAACCGGGTAAGGAACAAAATTATTTTGACATTATTCAATTCTATAAAGATTTTGAGAATTCATATTTCTCTCATAGATTATCTTAAATATAATCTAATAGAGTTGCAAAAACTAGTGGAGTTTTGTAAAGGAGGGACCCAAGATTTGAATCAAAATGTTATAGCTTTAGTAGAAGAAGAGTCTATTTTGGTGGGTCTATTTGAACAAGGAGAGTCATCAGTTTTGGCTACTTCCCCTGGGAAAAATCCTGACCCTTTCTATGTGTCATTATTTATAAATGGTTGCAAGTTGAGTAATTGTATAATAGACTCTGGTGCCTCAGATAATGTGATGCCATCAACTGTAGCTAAGGATTTAGGTCTCACTCTCACCAAAGCCCATGGTACATGCTACTCTATGGATGCTAAAGAGGTCCCTTTGATTGGGAAAATCAAAGATTCCCAAGTGGATTTAGAAGCACACCCCGAGAAGAGAATGTTTTTAGCTATATTGGTCTTTGATATACCTGCTAGTTATGGTTTTTTGTTAAGTAGGAGTTTTTGGAGGGATCTAGGAGGATAAATAAATCTAGATTGGTCTCAAGCTTTCATCCCAGTAGGTAACAAAAAGATAAAATTGGTTCCTGAAGAGAAAGAAAAGTTCACAGTACCAAAATATGATGACCCTAAAGCCCAAATTCTATAGCAAGAATTAGAGTTTTGTAACTACATGTTATTCACAGATAATTATGATGAGGAAGCCAAAATTGGAGAAGTAAAAAATCAGTCTTCCGCTGAAGAAACGTCACTACAAATTTGGACTCTTGAGTTTGATGGTAGCTGTGCATTGTCAAGATCTGGTCCACGCATAGTCTTAATATCGCTAGATAGAGAATGTGAGCCTGTGGCTTACAAATTGGAGTTTGAGAACACCAATAGCACGGTGGAGTATGAGGCCCTACTTCTAGGAATTATTGCTGCAAAAGAGAGAGGTGTGAAAATCCTAAGAGCTTGAGGTGATGCCGAGTTAATTGTGTGCCAAGTTAAAAATCAATACTCTGTGAAGAATCATAGATTAAAAAATTACAGGAACATGATGTGGGATGAAATTGAAGCCTTAGATGCATTCTTTATTGAATCTATGCCAAGAGAGTTGAATTCTAAGGCAAAATCCTTAGCAGTATCAGCCTCATTGCTCCTCCCTCATCCAGAATTCTAGGATAAGAAATATCAAATAGAAGTGGTATATAGACCGTCTATACCTGACAATGTGGAAGATTGGTAGGTGTTTGAAGACGATCATAATCTCCTTCTCTTTTTAGAGAGCGGCGTTGACTTTCATAAGAATGCTCCTGGTAGTCATAAAGGAGATTGTCGTGACAATCAGAGGAAAGATAAGTTAGGTATCATTCAATTGCAAGGTAATATTATCCCTCCTCATTTGGTTACACTCTAAAATCTTTTCAATAGGCATGATACCTTTGTTAAAAAGAAGAGGATTGAGAGGGTTCCTTCTACTGGTGAATATGAAGGAATAAACATTGGAAGTGAGAAAGACCCTAAGATGATCAACATTGGGAAATGTTGCACTGAAGAAGAAAGGGAAGAAGCTAGAAAAAATTTCCTAGAATACCAAGATGTCTTGTCATGGAGTTATGAAGATTTAAAAATCTCCATAGATGGAAAATTCAAACATCAAATTCCTCTAAGACCTGACACCGTTCCATTCAAAAAAAAATAAAGGAATTATAACCCCAAGGTTGCTAATGCAATATTCAGGGAAGTTGATAAAATGTTGAAGGCTACGATCATATATCCTATCCATCATTCAACCCGGGTAGCAAATATAGTGCCTGTGAGAAAGAAAAATGGATAAATAAGAATCTGAGTGGATTTTAGAAACCTTAATCAGTCCTCCTTGAAAGATAATTATGATCTTCCCAACATGCATCACCTGTTGTAGACCATGGCTAGAGCTAAAATGATGTCCATGTTGGATGGCTTCTTGGGGTACAACCAGATAGAGGTGGAAAAATCAGATCAACACAAGACATCCTTTACTACTCCATGGGGTACTTTCACTTATCATAGAATGCCATTTGGGTTAATCAATGTCGGGGATACCTTTCAGAGAGGTATGGATCTTTCCTTTAGTGAAATGAAAAATAAAATAATTGGTATGTATTTGGATGATCTTACGATGTTTTCTAGAAAAAGAACAGATCTGATAAAGGATTTGAGGAGAGTGTTGTAGAGGTGTAGAGAGGATGGGATTTATTTAAATCCCAAAAAGCCAATCTTTTGTGTGACTGAAGGGAAATTACTGGGACACATTGTTTCTCAATAAGGTATAAGAATTGATCCAGAAAGGGTTAGGGCAATCCAACAATTGAGCTTACCCGTAAAAAAGACTGGAGTAAAATCATTCTTTGGTCAGATAAATTTTCTCAAAAGGTTTGTCCCAGATTTTTCAAAAATTACTAAATGTATAGTGGATATGATGAAAGGAAATGTGAATTTTAAATGGAATTATCCTGGCAAACAAGACTTCAAAAATATTAAGAACGTCGTAGCCAATGCCCCAGTATTGTGTCACCCAAATTACAAGGAAGATTTCATAATTTATTTTTACTCCTCTAAACATACTTTGTCAGCTATTCTCATGCAAGAAAATGAGGAAGGGGTTCAAGCCCCTATCACCTTTATGAGCACACCTCTGAAAGATCATGAGTTCAAATATTCTCAGACTGAGAAACATGCTTTCGCAGTAGTAAAGGCTTTAAATAATTTCAGATTCTATATCTTACACTCTCACTCCATTGTATATGTGCCTGACATTGCAATAAAAAGTGTATTAACTCAACAAGACGTGGGATGTAATAATAGAGGAGCATGGGTGGCTAAGACATAGGAATATTACATAGAAATTAAACCCACCAAGTTGGTAAGAGGAAATGCACTGTGTAAAGCAATAGCGGAAAATCCAGTGGATGAAGATCTTGAAGTGACACAATTGGTTTTGGCAGTAAGTATGCAAGACCCCTGGTTCAAAAATATTGTATATTTTCTAGTGTATGGCGAGTTCCCCAAAGGGTTGACTCTGAAGAAAAGGAGAGATTTAAATTTGAAATCCTCCAAATATGTTATTTGGGAGGACAGGTTGTATAAGAGGTTGATAGATGGGACTTTCCTCTAGTGTGTAGAAAAATAACAACAGGAAAAATTGTTGAAGGTTTTCCATGACGAAGCTTGTGGGGGACACTTCTCTTCATCGGTTAGTGCATTCAAGATATTGAGACAGTGCTATTATTGGCCAAGAATGTTCAAAGATGCATACCATTGTGTAGAAAGATGTGAGAAGTGAAAAATGTTTACCAGAAAGCCACAACTAGCAGCTCTCCCCCTTAGACTATTGGTCATTGAAGGTCCCTTCCAGCAATGGGACCTTGATTTTATTGGCCCTATAAATCCCACATCCAGTGCAGTCCATACCTATATAATCACTGCAATAGACTACTTCATAAAATAGGTGTAGGAGAAAGAAACTAAGATAATTATATCTGAAATAGTATGTGAGTTTATTAAAGAAAACATCCTCATAAGGTTTGGTGTACCTATCAAGCTTGTAATGGATAATGCCACATATTTCTCTTCTTGGGAAATTACTGAATTTTGTTATAAGTATGGCATTATGGTAAGTCACTCATCCGATTATTTCCCACAAGGAAATGGTCAGGTTGAACCCAACAACAAGAACTTGGTAAACATTATGAAGAAACTCATGGCAGATAATCAGAGAACTTGGCATAAGAAAATCCATGATGCACTATGGGAAGATAGGGTGACCCCCAAAAGAGCTATCAGTGTTTCCCCCTTTGATCTGGTATATGGAATTAAAGCCAATCTTCCATTGTTATTGGAATTGGCAACTTGCAAATTAAGGACAGCAGTAGAAGATGACATATATGAAGATGGTCTAGAAAAGAGAATCCTATATTTAAAAAAGCTTGAAGAGGAAAGAGAGAAGATGGTAGATCACATCACACAACATCAAATGCATGTGAAGAATTTTTTTGACAAAAGGATCCATCATGCGTTTGAGAAGAATTCTTTTAAGTTTACTTATCTAGATGGCGAGGCACTTCCCCTGACATAAAATGGTCAGGATTTGAATTTGTACCAGATCTAAATATAAAATAGGTAACCCCTATATTGTACAATAGTTACGTTTAGTTCTTGTTTTTGTTTTCCTTAGTTAGGTTTTCTTTCCCTGTTTCCTTTCTATGTTTTGCTTTAGTTTTTGTTGTGAGCCGCCTTTTTGTTGACCTATGCAAAACAAGAGACTTGAGTTCCTTGCTTGGACATGTGAATGTCCAAGTCCCCAGACAGAGCTAGCTATTTTCCCATTTTTGTTTTGCATATCTTTAGAGAAAAATGGATGTTTAGTGTGTAGTAATGATCTTGAAAACATTGTGCAAGTCATGAGTCTAAGTCTGGTTTTTCCCTTTAGGCTAGGG
Source organism: Thuja plicata (assembly GCA_018584345.1). Taxonomy (NCBI): domain Eukaryota; kingdom Viridiplantae; phylum Streptophyta; class Pinopsida; order Cupressales; family Cupressaceae; genus Thuja; species Thuja plicata. Next base: position 139,827 of record MU227915.1, on the reverse strand, counting down.
AAACCTTTATCAGAATTTCCCAAATTACCTTCTCCTTTGTAAGCTAGGGGGTTGTTATCCAGGGTCATGTCATATTGGGTATGTTAAGCTCCCAAATCCAATAAAGGTCACAACTCAGAGGTTTCTAACATTGATCTTATGTTATTTTGGAAATCTTTAGCTTTGATACTTCATTTTCTCTTATCGGGGGAAAATTGGTTTCAGGCTTCTCCCTGGCGGATAATTGCCTATAGAATGCCTTTTCCGTAGTCAACAATTTTTAAAGTCTCAGCGGTCAGTGGAAGTGGAAGATAGATAATTGAGGCTAGAAAGATTATTGCATTCAAAATGAATCCCTACGAGCTAGAAGAATGATCAAATGATAAGGAATCAGAGACCAAAGCTTATCGGCAGAAAAGTGGAAAGTAGCTTATCTGCTACTCCAACAGGCGAGTTTTTACTTGTAAGATGCATTTTTCGTCATATTGTTATATGCAAGGTTTATGAAGAAAAATCAACCTGTAAGGGGACTTAAGGCATAAAGAAAGAAAATAAAATTGTCAAACATCATTTTAGCATTGCAACAGGCTAAGATTCATCCTTGATGGATTTATGGGTAGGGAGTGCTCCAAAAACATTTCTCTGCCCAAAGGGGAAGCAAAAAAGTAATTATCCATTGTCTCCATAAAGTTACCATTACAGTTATCTAAAGCGAAAAGATGTTTCTTAACGGCATGTATGGGTAAATTAATTAATCCAAATAAAGCCATTTTTTTTAATAACGGACTTTTTCATAAATGCTTAAGTATTTTCATTTGTGTGGCACAAGAAGTCGGTCGTTAATAGTAAGAAGTTATAAGTAATAAAATCAGTGAAGTGTTGCAAACAGGAATTACCATTTGTTTGACAAATTGTCTGAATTGAAACCCCTGGTGATAGTTGTTCATTGCTATCACATTCCTGAGATATATTCCTAGTTCCTGATTCAAATCAATCGAAGCATGGCTACAAAAATTATGGGATTCGATAGGATGAACGACATCACTTCCGATTGGCACAAAATCATAGACACCTCTCTGAGATTATTCGATATACAGAGAATTCATAGCAGACTGAATGCTGAAAGGATACATCTCATTACAGAGAAGTTGAAGGAGAGTAGGTTAGTTGAAGTTGTCAGCTTTCCTGTTGCGATTCAAGCTCCATAGCTGGTTCAAGAATGCATAGCCTGATACAATTCAGACACCAAGAAAATTCCTTTTCCTGATGACATGGTGCTACTCTCTATTGACTGAGACTCCGTCTAGAAATCCCTTCCTATTCTAGAGAGAGCTAAATACTTGGAGATGACATACAACTGGGCAGTTACTGAGTATGGAGCAAGGAAGACTCTATGGAAGAAGGAAATAATGAAGACATGGTTCTAGGAGTCAAGGAGCACCAAGGGAAAGTTGCCCAAAATACTATATGGCACGAACCTGAAGCAAGAAATTGTGGATATCCTGGTATTTCTTCACATGATCAAAGGTGAGAGAGATGCACTTAATTTCGTTAAAAACCATTTCTTCCTGGTTCAGGTGATTTACTCTCAACATAATTTCATTGATTCGGCTCACATGGTAAGTGAAAACCTCTCAAATGCCCTAAATAGAGATAAGCATCAAAACAAGTTCTATATGTCCTCAGTTTTACTATATATTTTAGCTACAATTCAACTTTGGCTAGGACTTCCTAGGCTAGAAGAATTCCTAGAAGATGTTAAGAGTTATGAGTTCTTCCCTTGTTTGCAATTACATAACAGTTATACTGAATATCTCAAAGTTAATGATGCATTCACAATGAGACTGTGCAGGGAGTTACAAGGTTGCCCAGAAAGGAGATTTTCTCTGGAAGCCATGGAATTTATTAGCCAATTTGGATCTTATTTTATCCAATTTGTGAATTTATCATACATTCATCTTGCAGGATTCGATGATTTTCCTTTGAAGCTGCCTAGGTACCCTGACGACATGATCATGTTGGTTGAGGTGATGAGGCAAGCAGTTCAAGTGAACCTGATCTATGCAGGTGAAAGGAAGAAAGGCTATGATTTCCCAATGACCATTGGAGCCTACATTTGTGCATCTTGGTCTGATGCGAAGAATGTTTGAAAGCATTCTCAAAGAAGTTTCAGCTGGAAACATTTGATGTTCTAAGGCCGCAGTATGATCCTGTGAACTATGCCTAAGATTACTTGAAAAAGGGTTTCACTATTCATCACATCTATGATATAAAGGAATATTGGGCCAATTGCAAAGATGATCTAGAAAGAAGAGATCAATTCTATGCAAGATTAACTATTGAACAAATCAAAAGGTTCAGAGTTAAGATTGTCGTTGAAGGTATAGAAGATGATGGCCAGGATATGTACGATGATACATACATAGAGAAGATTAAGCCCCTTCCTATAAGCTCTGAACCTATGCTCGGTCAAGCCATTGATGACTTGCAAACCTTGATGGGTGGGATCTACAAAAGGACAGAGCAGTGGATTAAATGGACGACGGGTAGAAGGAAGAGGTCTAAAAGGAAGCCTTCGTCTCGACAAACTCCTGCAAAAGTGACTGGGAGTACTCCTGCATCATCTTCAGTGACTATCCCTACTGTAGCCAAGGAGAAAGCTCAACTAGCAGGTGGAGGTGATGAGCCTCCTAAAAAGATGATTCCATTGGACAAGACATGCAGAGATGGCTTGGCTCCTATCATTGGTTCCACAGAAGAAGTAATTTCTACATACCCAATCAAGTCTATGGTTGAGCCTGTTAAAAGTGCAGAAATAGAGCAACAAGTCAAAGCTAGCACTTTGGGTACACAAGGTGACACCTCAATTCAAGATACTCCAAGGTGAGGGTACCCTATTATAGTGGAAGTCGGTGAAGATAGTTCTATCACTACAGCCACAGAATCAGATGAGAAGGCCAGAAATAAATAGAAGGTTTCTCAAGTTATTAAAATAGTTTCCTCCTCTCCTACCTCAGTGAATCCATTTGCTTCCAGACCTAAAGCTACTCCTTTGGTCATCAAGAATTTTTTCATAGAAGAATTGGTCTCTGCTACCAAAGTCACTAGCGCAGAGTCTTGGATAGAGAACACTTTAGAGTGCAAGAGGAAGAGGATAGAAGAAGGAGCTCCCAACAATGATACTCTTTCACGGGGCTTATAATCCAGTGCCACCATGATAAAGGTGAAGAAAGAAAAGACACTATCTACATTAGGCCAAGACCCAGAAATAGGGCACTTCACTATGGAGGTAGCGAAGCCCACAAAAGAAGGCAGGATTGAGGATTTGACTGCCTCTGATTTTGAACTACAATCATTTGACATGGGATTGGCTCGCCATGATACTAAGGTTGATTGGTGGAAGTCCACTAATATTGTAATTGAAGAAGATCTTGAGGAGCTCAAGACTGCTAAAGTCCAACTTAAAGCAGAAGTCACTGAACTAACTAACTTTATTAGATAGTTAGTTACCTCAGTTGTGAGCATTCGTAGTGCCCAAACCACTTTTGACCCCAATGCTGCAAAGAATAAAGCTATCATAGCCAAGTTGTAAGAAGACATAAACTTTTGGAAGATTGGTAAAAGATGGATCAAGAGGCTCAAATCTGAAGGGCTGGTAGTTATTGAGCAACTGGGTGATACTCTCCTAAAGTTAGAGAAGGAGAGAAACAACATTGACAAGAATTTGCAGACTCTCACATCAGAGAGAGTAAAGTGTCAGGAATGCATAGTAATGTTGCATGTGGCAGTGAAAATGAAGACTAAGTAGGAAATAAATGCCAATATATTGAAAAAAAGAGATGAGCCTTTGATTAAATGGCTTCAAGGCCTGGAATTTAAGACTGAGATGATCATCCAAGCCTAAGGAGGGTTGCAACAGACAGATGTCAAAATCAAAGAGGAACATAACAGAGATTTTAAACTTCTTCAGGGTCTTCACATGAAGTCACAGACAAGTGGTCAAGGAAAAGAAATGATCGGAGTGACCAACATGCAGAAATCCTTCTCCGATTATGTGGATAAGCTGGCAGAACAGTCTTCATCTCACTTTGATAAGGTGTTGAAACTCCAAAAGTTGATTGGATGCATCTATAAAGCCATGGAAGAGCTGAAAGATCGGGTAGATGTAGTTAAGAGCCTGGCCAAAGATCATTCCCGATGGCTCATCAGATATACCAATGTCCATATCAATAGACATGAAGAGCTAATTCTGGTCATCACAGCTGTTACCGCCTATAGGGAGAAAATAGATTAGGGGAAGTAAACGGAGGCATAAATATATTCCCTCTTATACTAAATTTTGATAGAGCTTGTAACGGATAAACAGTTTTTTATCATTTGTGGTTAGGGAAGTTGAACCATTACGGTTACCCCTTTTTGTAATGGTCAAACTCTGAAAATCTATATGTACTATTTTGAAAATCAATACAAAGGTCGGCTAAATTTTGGTGTGAAGAACTTCATTTTTGCTGAGTCAAATTTGTTTATGTCTGAATGCCAATGCTTTAACTATTCCATTGCATTTATCTTTCTGTCAATTTGAATGTTTCTTTAAATGGGATTTACAGTTCAAGACTAAACCGAGGTTCTATATTATGATTTGATATAGTTAATTAAGGGGAAATATGGGTTTCACCCATAGATTATGAGAAATATTTTTATGAATTAGATCAATTCATCTTCATTATGTTATCATTGATCTTTTAGTTTAGTGTTTTAATCTTCAGTATCAGTTCCTGCATTACCAATTTTAGGATCTTCTATGATTTATAAAGTCTTGAAATTTGGCTAGATAGAAAGTTGAATCTATTTGCCTGAACTAGTTCCTGTCTAGGCCTAGTTTGGATTGCCTCTTCTATTCTCAGGTTAAGAAAAAACCCCCCTTTAAATTAGGAAAGAACAAAATTCATTGAAGATTAATCACTTAAGGGAGTTGTACCTTCAAATTTAGAGGGAAATTAGTTATTTAGTTACACTTCCAAACTGTTGTATTCGATTGTTTCTTTAATATTTGGGTATTTTAGAGTTAAAGTGAAAAAGAACAATCTGTTTACCAACAAAATGGAAGAGTATTCTCATTCTATTTGATTCATACTCTCAATATTATGTACACAATTCTAGTTACATTGAAAACCCTTAACAGTAAATTTGACAGAGTTGAAAACAAAATGCATTGCAAATTTATGAATCTTCTTGTTCAAATCTTGTCTCAATCATTATATTACGTGTGACAACATTGCATTAACATATCAGTTAACAAAAAGGAACATAGTTCAAAAAAAAATGCATAGAAATTTACTATAAACCATCAACCAAAATCAACCATAATTTAGGAAAATCGAGTAGGAAAAGAAGGTCATGGTGAGGTGGGCAATGTCCTTGACGATGCAACAAGATGTATTTTCTCATCCCCTAGTGATCCCTAAGAGCTACTCAGTCCAGATTGTATTGGGCTGCAATATCCACCTCTGCCAACATATGTTGGGACCCCTCCACTGTACTTATGAAAAACAAAAAAAAACATAACATATGGTGAAGTTGGTGCACAATTATAAGTTGTTGAATAGTTTAGGATGTTGATGTTGATCATATCCCGCAATATGGGATAGCCTTTAGGAAGTGGCATGGAATATGGAGTGAATGGATTTTTTAACATCTTTCTTTCTAAATCCCCGCGCTTCTCCTCAAGCCTCATTTTATGCCTTCACTCTCTTTTTTATTTCCTCCTTCTATTCTTCTTTCAGCCTTTCTGTTTCCTTACGTCGAATCTCCTTTTCTATTCTCTCCTTCTCCTTCTTTCCCTTTTCCAATTTGCATGCAGCCTTTTTTTCTATGATCTGCTCTTTCTTCCTCTCTTTTATCTCCTCCAATTATTTCTTCCTTACTTCCTACTCCATAAAAAATTTCATGTAATCATTAGATGTTAACATATGGTATTGGAGACTCAAGAGGAACACTTTTTCAGCTAACCTACCCTACTTTTGGTTAATGACGTGAATAAACAACTTTAAGAACTTGTTTAACAATGTTTCCTATTGAGAACTTAGTGTCTAGCATACTTTTGACAGTACACTTTCATCTTCATCATACCCACTTTCATATGTTTCTTATGTCATATATGTGTCCACATCACTATCTGGCTATGTACATTCTGCATAGTACTATTCAATTTTCAGCACAAATATCATGGGTGGTGTAGAAAAAGTGAAAGATGAATCTTGTTCTGGGGCTTGCAAGTCCACACCTATATTCTTAGCCCCTATTTCCAGCCATATGGTTTCTATTCATTGTGATGGAGTTCTAAGGCTCTTCATTTCATTCTCTAATGGCTGAACCAACTCCACTTGTGAATTTGAATCATTCTTTGTTGGCTGAACCAACTCCACTTGTAAATTTGAATTATTCTCTGTTGGCACATCTTCATTTGCCACATCATTTCTAGATAGGATTAGCATGTTCCATGCTACAAAGACATCCTCACTTCCATGAATTTCAAATGTGTTGTTGGGATACATGTCATCCATGATCACATCATGATTCAGGGGCCATATCACTGTCCTTTTGAATCCTTCTACAATGTTAGAGATACTCAATTCCCATGTCAAATATTTTTTGCCAATCTCTACTAGTTCTGCCCTTTTGATTTCAATATTGGGGAACCTATCCAACCACGCAGCCCATTCTTTTTTAAAGTAAGATTTGAACGGAGAAAACACACTCACATCAAGGGGCTAGATTTTATGAGATGTGTGTTCCAACAATGTAAGCAGTTCAATTCCAAGCATTCGGGACTCTTGGATGGTTGTCATGACAACATGGCTTCTGTGACCATCAAATATCTACAAGTGACCCCTGGAATAGACCAAGCAATGTGGTGTAGCCAAAAGGAACAACTCCTTTGTCATCCACACATGTTCTTGGGCTCCCATGCAAGCACTTGGTTCACCTTTTGAAATGTAATTCTATAACTTTTTCTTTCCTTCAAACAAGTAGAATCCTAGAATGGTTTTCCTGGAAGCATTCACACAACAAAGAATGGTAATCCATTCACGACTCTTGGGAATTATGTAGGAGATGGTATAGATTACTCTTCTAGAATGTACCCTCATAGCCACATTTATACCTTCCTACATGCCAGTTTCATCACAATTTCATATGTTAGCAAGTCCACAAGAGTTTTCAACATATGCTTTTGACAAAGTCTTGTGGAAAGAAACCACAACATATGGCCTCAGATTCACTGCTCTATCTTTGTCTATGCTTTCCGTTGTCTAGAGTGCAAGTTCTAGATTGCGGGCCTTAAACCTCAACCTCCATGACTTACCATGCATTCCATCTTTGAAAGGGGTGGGTCTGGTCTCAAATATTTGAACCACATCTACCCTCAAGTTGACGATCTCAAGCCCATGACCCATTGAAGCCATCTCTTGGAACCACTCTATGATATTGTCTTCTTCTTCAGGGGTGAGGATGGTTGGGGGACCTTTCTTGGACATGGTTAAGAGACCGCCCAACCATTTGGAGAGTGTGGTTGTTGGAATACCCCATTTCTTTGGTGCATCCCTTGTCAACATGTCATCAGCCTCAACATCTTTGAGATCCCCTTCCATATCGGTTGCAGACCACTGCTTCTGTTGCATCCTGACTTTAGGTGTTGTCACTATTGTAGTATCCCTCTCTCACAGTGTAACAAGGTCTGAATTGTGTTCAAGAGGTTGTGCACTTCTCACAATTGGAGGTGGAGGTGGGGTTTCAGGCTCTAGAGCGAAGCAAACACCTCTTTTATGGATAACCAACCTTGTTGTTGGCCTTTTCGGTACAAGAGGATCCTAATTCATATGAGTTGACTTCCTCATCTTCCATACAATACGAACAATATGTGTTACAAAAAAAGAGAAAGTTGATCAATGTGATACTAAAATATGTGATACATTAAGAAAAATGTGTGTTTTTTAATGTGAAACCACAATTGCAGTACAATGCACCATGTGTGTCGATGAAATGTAACTGAATAATGCTTGGCGAATAATGTGAACAAAGATTCTTGAATGAAAAACTCTTATGCATTTTCCAATTTCCTAAAAGTCTAGTTTTATGTGTCTTTGATTCTTGAACGAAGGAGTTACGATTCCCTTTTTTGGTTTTATTATTGTTTACTTTCGTGGACAGTTATGAATTAATATGTTGTAAAGATGACAGTAGGGAGGAGATACTGTAAGACATGATCAAACTTAATAATTACCACCATTTTTGAGTCATGGTCAAAAAAATTTGGGTCAACTAGATGAGGTGGGGTATCTGGTCTAGGTTCTTTCCAGATAATTTTCTGACTGTACACACGACAAGGAAGTGTGGGAAAGAAACTAGTATGCTTTTTAGTGTATACCTTGGTAAAAACCCATTATGGGATTTTCTTCGTAACTAATCTTTGAATAATTTTTTTCTTTGAAATATTTTCTGAGCACTCTCTGAGTTTCGGAGCATAGTTTTGTAAGAAATATCTATTCAAATAGTTAGTCTGTCATGATTCTAGAATGACCTTGAATAGATAAGAATAGAAACAAGGTATGGTTGGTAGAATAAGATCATCACAAGGATATGGAGCATGAAAAAAATGTTCGATTGGATGATATTGGCTACAATCCATTCTTTTTGTGCCTGAATTATTGGATATGGGATCTCCACTAGGCATTTTATGTGGGGAATCAGTCTATGGAGTAAAGGGGAGGAAGTTTCACATATATATGCTATGATATCTTCATCTGCATCATTTGGAGGATAGGATGCTATAAGACCTAGAGTTCTTAGTTTCCTATGGACCTTAAAATAGTCATACTTATTCACAATCTGATAGCATTCGTCTCTATTACTAATATCATCACTTAGTTGTGTCCAACTCTATTGTTTGGATTGCATCACGGTCTGTTGTGCAATGTCATCTGCATAATGCCTAACATTATAAGTCTTGTGATATGATAATAGGAGGATGTGAAACATGAAGTGAATGATAGGAAACCTAGAAATTGAATGAGAAGGAATGAACTAATACAAGAATATAGAAAGGATATAATAGTGAAATAGAAATGCATACAAAGAATGTTAAACAACAAGGATATACAAAACTATAGCTGAAATGAACATAATGGGAAAAATAGAAATAAGGGTATAGAAAACTATAAGTGAAATGAACATGAAGGAAACAGTAGATAAGATTTTCAAACATATAAATACCTGGAAAATTAGCTTCAATTCTTTGTTGTTTACTTTCTTTTTGCTCCTTTCGAAAACTGTAACCAAAATGATCAAGTATAAAGAAGTAGAAGTAAGGGTATAGAAAACTGTAAGTGAAATGAACATGAAGGAAAGAGCACAAATGAGGGTATAAAAAACTTGAAGTGAAATGAACAAGAAAAGAACAATAGAAAGCATAGAAATGTGGATGTGTAAAAACCGTAAGTGAAATGAACATGAATGAAACAATAGGAAGGATATGATTGTGGATAATTACAAAACTATAAGTTAAATTAACATGAATGAAATGGTAGAAAGAACCAAAAACACGTGAGGATGTGAGAAACCATTAAGGGTATGGAAAAATGAAAAAGAAATGAACCTGATGGAAATAATAGAAGGGATAGATACATGGAAATGATATGAACAACAAAGGTAATATAGAAATAATATTTGTTGGGTGTTGAATGGGATGAATAAGTTGGTTTGAAGTCTACGTGTCTTTAATTTGTGCAGTCTTACAAAATTGAATTTTGAATTTGAAGCTTTACATGCAAGAATTCATCTGATGGTTGCATTCAATTAAGATTTTATTAGTATTTAATGGTTATTGGTGGTCTTACACAAGTTGATTTTAAAATTGTAGGTGGTCTATTGTTGAAGTGACCACATCTTGTGAGCTTAAGGAAGAATAAAGATACAAGTTGACTGGAATGATGAGACAGGCTCTTGTCTAAGTGTTTAGGGTGGTAATGTCTACATAGGCATTACAAGTCTAAGTAGTTGCAATGAGTGGCAACTATGAACATGTTGTGGGTGAATGTTTTTCCAAGTTACACTATTTTGATTGTACTCTGCACTAAGTTTGAGGTGGTGATCCTCATTTAAGGGTTTAAAGTTGATATATAAGTCATTAGACATGATTTGAATTGTAGGCATAAAGGTTTAGAATTTTGTTTTGAGTGGCCCACTTTAACCTGCATCAGAACCTGTCATTGAGATTGATAGGTTGCTTTTCTGATAGGAAAGGGACCTAAATTTTGATTTAGTGCATTTATAAAATATAAAACTTCTCCTTTTATGATACATTTTATTATGTATTAAGAAATAATACTTTTGTGTTTGACTTTATATATCATTGTTGACATGTAATGGGGTCCAAGTGCTAACATGTGGGCACCTATCAGCTCCACCAACATCGTACATTTTGGACCCCACAAACTTATTGGCTCCTCTCCCCTAGCATGTCAAAAAAATATTTTCAAATTTATCTTCTAAATAAAATTTTAATGATAGCTTTATTTTAGTAATAATACATTTTAAAGTAATTTCTTATTTTATTATATTATAATTTTTTTTTAAATATATTAATTGAAATATTTAATAGGTGTGAAAAATATTTTATTTAAAAATCTTGATATTCATATATATTAATATAAATTTTAGATTTAAAGTTTAGAAATAACATGTAAAAAAAGATTTTCAAATTTAACTTCTAAATAAAACTTTAATAAAACATTTCTTTTAGTAATAATGCATTTTAAAGTAATTTCTTATTGTATTATATTGTAATATTTTAAAAATATATTAATTGAAATATTTAATAAGTGTGAAAAATATTTTAATTAACAATCTCGATATTCATATATATAACATGGTCTATAATATATATTCATAAATAATTATTAATCATATAATAATACTTTAAAATATATAAGAATTAATTAAATCCAATTTCATAAATGGAGCATCAGAATGCAAATAACCGAAATGACACTGGATACACACCAACACATACATGAAACTGCCAATCAGAGACCCTGAGCAGAAAATTGAAACATAGTTGATTGAGAGAGTATTACACTAGGTGAAGTCAATGCCTGGTACCTACCCAAGTTAACACATAGTTGAAGCACATATATATCATGTTAATCTCTAAGTTCTGTTGATGATTAGTGACGAACACTTAGTCATTCAATTAGACAGTTTTAGTTGGCTATCACTGTGGCCGAGCTAAAACTATGCAAGGCCGAGCAACATTGCCGAGCAGTTTTCCAGTTTGTCGAGTTACATTGCCGAGCTGAGAAGGATACAGGGATGTTAAGTGCCGAGCAATAGACTGTCAAGTGCCGAGCAGAATAGTTTTTGTATATTTGTCAAGAATGATACAAACTTCAAGGATAAGTGATCCGACTGACTTGTATAAGATTTTTGGGCCGACTAATGTATGCATTTAATATTCTTATACAAAGTTAGTTATGCATTTAATTGTATTATCCCATGCATGACTCATTGTAAGCATTAATTGTTTTACCATCATGGTATGGCTATTGGATCTTGATCGTTGATCTAGATCTCACTATCATATTTGTATAGCTATATTAGATTGCTTCGAAACCCTATTTTGTGTGTGTAAGAGACAACTGAGTAATTGTCTAAGTGACTGCATTTTGAAGTGAAATGCACAGAGGGTTATTTTGTTCAAAACCAGAGATCAAGCAGAGTATAACACAGTGAACAAAAAAGAATAGAAATATCAGATTATGAGATCATAGAGGTACTGAAAAGAGGAGATTTGTCATCAGCATCAGAGTGCATATCAAAGGATCAATACTTGAGACTTTTTAATCATTGTATCAGGTGAAAATCTCTTAACAGAGTGGTTTTAGCAGGCCTTTCTTTATCTCTTAACAGAGTTCTTACTTTATTGTAAGTTTAAATCCTTTAATAGGGTAGATTGTAATGATCGGAAGCTCTTAACCGGGCAGACCTTTCACAGGGTAGATTACATTTTGTAATCAAACATTGTAACCTTAACAGGTACACTTTATTATTGCAGTAGTGGAGAATTTTGTGGGTGTCATCCCCACCCCAGTT
>MU227915.1:94350-123811 GCA_018584345.1 Thuja plicata | reverse complement strand
TATACACAGAGAGAGAGAGAGAGAGAGAGAGAGAGATTTATGTGTGTTTTAAACCCTTATATTATACTTAGAACACACACACACACATATTGAAAAGTAAGAAGTGAAAACCTTTACTAGATTAAGGCATAGGATCCTATATGTATAATATGGATTATTCAAACACATGAATTCCATATGATTACATAGAATTCTATATATAGCAATAATTTATAGTCTCTCCAAAAGTGACAATTTTTTTTGCAACAAAATTATACAATGTTATATGTTAAAAGTTTTTCTCTTGGCCACTCTAGATGTAGCTATGAGCTCCATTTTGCCACTGGGAGTGCTCATCACAATACTACTCTAGCTCAATTTCATAGTCATCATGTCTCCTCTATAATCATTTTTGTGTGACTTACTTGCCTATTCCCAAAACATTTACATGTGTTGTGCTACATGACCTATTTATTCTGGAGTTTTTTTTGCAATAATTAGTTTTCAAGTCAATTTTTTTGAACTCGTATTTAACAAATAGTGATCCCTAAGAACTCATCTCTCAATAGTTATTACAACATCTAGAAGATGACACCATTCCAACAATATTAATGGTTAATCTTATTTATTTTCTATAAATATATTATATCCTTGTGTCCAAGTATGTTATAATTTAAGATAAGTAAAACTATTTAATTGATTTAATCATAATATTTCTATTAATTGAGTCAAATTTAATCAACTCATATATTACAAATAATGATTCTGAAGAACTCATCACTCAATAATTATTCCAACATCTAAAAGATGATGTCATCCCAACAATATTAATAACTAGTATTTTTATTTTCTATAAATACCCAATATCCTTGTGTCCAAGTATGTTATAATTTAGAATAAAATAAATCTATTCAATCGACTCAATCATATAATATTTCTATGAATTTCAAGTCAAATTTTATCAATATTTAACAAATAGTAATTCAAAAAAGAACTTATGTCTCAATAATTATTCCAACATCTAATAATATTAATAGTTTAATCCTTTTATTTCCCAAAATATCCTATGTCCTTGTATTAAGATATATGATAATTTAAGAAAAATAAAAATGTTCAATGGAGTCACTCGTAAACTTTCTATTAACCATCATTTCCAACTAGACTAAAAGAAGGAGATTGATAATCATATAGAGCTAAGGGCCCGTTTGGGCGCTGGAATTAGACTGGAATTGGCATTATCTAATTCCGGATAATGCCAAATTCCATGTTTGGGTCCATGAATAAAAATCGAATTGGAATTATGAAATTCTGATTTTGCCCCATAATGGGCATATCAATCTTCCACCTAAATAGGTGGAATTGGAATTTCAATTCGAATTCTAATTTTTACAAAATGAAATTTAATATCTCGTCGGATCCGTGACATGATAGATGTGTAAATGGGTGTATGTGTGTATATGTGTGTATATGTGTATATATACACAAATGTGTGTATCTATGTATATGTGTGTATATGTGTATACATGTGTGTATGTACACATATATATGTGTATGTACACACATATATGTATATACACACACATGTATATATACATATGTATATATATACACATACATATATATACATATATGTGTGTATATGTATATATACACATGTATACACACGTGTATATATAGATATGTGTATATATACACATGTGTGTATACACACATGTATATATACATATACACACATATATACATATACACATATACATGTGTATATATACACATGTGTATATATACACATGTATATATATACATATACACATGTATATATACACGTGTATTTATACACGTGTATAGACATGTGTGTGTATACATGTGTGTATATATGCACACACACATGTGTATATATACACACATATGTGTGTATATGTGTATATGTGTAAATATGTATATATATACAAATGTGTGTGTAGACACACATGTGTGTATATACACGTGTGTATATACACATGTGTGTATATACACGTGTGTATATACACACATGTGTGTGTATGTGTGTATATATGCATACATACACACCGTATTATAAAAAATTAAGAAATAAACAATTAAAATTATTTATGCATCTTCTCAGCCATCTTTCGGGTGAACCAAACGGGTCCAGCCCATATTCTGAAAATCATTTCTAGGATATATATCTTCCAGAATTGTAGCATCTTCAAAAATTGAACAATATAAGGAAACTTAAAAAATACAGACAGCTACTTGCAAAAGTATCTTACTCCAAAATAGTGAACTACTCGCACACTAAAATACTCTGCGTTATTATGGAAGTCATACAACTTTCCATTCCTTTCGGGCAAAGAAACCCGCTCTATTTTTGGAATTCCTTACTTGTTGACCTCGCCTCTCATTAATGAGTCACAGGGATTATAATTTCATAAGATACAATTTGGATACAGTACGTATGGACATACGTAAGGACATCAATATTTTACAATTTTCTTCCCAATTCTTAATTTTCTTCCCAATTCTTGGATATAGATGTGGGGGTAAAAGAAGACTTTGAGCAAGCTAATATGGCTGAGTCTTGTATATGTACCAAAGCGACCAAAGAAAATTACTAAACAATTTCTTATTTTTTTGAAATTGAAAAAAAATAAAAATATCATATGCAAAATGTATTGATGTTTAAAGTTTAAACTAAAAAGTTGACTTTGAATGATTATTATCTAATTTAAGGAGCATTTTTTTTAGTTTTCTAATCCAAGAGTGTAGATCGTTGACTCAACTCTTCAACACATATAAAAGTTTGAAATTTTCGTTAAAATGACAGGTTATAACTTATTACCATTTGATTTAAAGGTGTTTTTAAAGATATTTGGATGGATAAAGGGAGCATGTTTGAGCTCCTTTCCATTGGTTAGCCATGTGACCATGGTTGATAACTAGAGGTCTAAGGGATTAGGTGTTAAAGTTTAGCCCTTACGATATGGTTATGATCATGGGTCTAAAATGTGATAAGATTTAAAACTAAAGGTACATATATACATATACATATGTGTGTTTGTATGTTTATGTATATGTGTGTGTGCACAACATACAAACACACAAACGACATCCCAACAATATTATTTGCCAATCTTTTTATTTCTTATAGATACCGTATGTCCTTTTGTTCAAGTTTATTACAATATAAATAAAATTATTTAATTGAGTCAAGTTTTATCAACTCATATTTAACAAATAGTGATTAAGAAGAACTTATCTCTCAATAATTACTCCATCTAGAAGATGATGGCATCACAAAAATATTAATAACTAATCTTTATATTTCCTATAAACAACCTATGTCCATGTGTCATGGTATATTATTATTTAAGATTAGTAAAATTATTTAATTGAGCCAATGTTAATATTGAGATTAATTGAGTCAAGTTTTATCAACTCATATAGAAGAAATAGTAATTTAGAAAAACTCCTCTCCCAATATTATTCTAACATCTAGAAGATGGTGACATCCCAACAATATTGATGACTTTTGTTTTTATTTCCAAAAAATATCTTATGTCCTTGTGACCAAGTATATTATAATTTATGATAAGTAAATCTTTTTAATTGAATCAAGTTTTTATCTACTCATATTTAAAAGATAGTAATTTATTAGAACTCCTTTCTCAACAAATTTTCTAACATCTAGAAGATGATGACATCCGAACAATATTAATAACTTACCTTTTTATTTCTTATAAATACCCTATTTTAATTGAGGAAATCTTACTATTTCTATTAATTGAGTCAAGTTTTATCAACTCACATTTATAGCAAATGGTAATTAGGAAGAACTCGTCTCTCAATAATTATCTATAAGAGGACACTTGAACAATATCAATAAGTAATCTTTTAATTTCTCATAGATATCAAGAGCCCCTCAATATTAATAACTAATATTTTTATTTCTTATAAATATCTACTGATGATAACTAACAATATTGATAACTAATCTTTTTATTTCCTATAAATATTCCATGATGACATCTCAACAATATTTATAACAGAATCTTTTTATTTATCATAAATATCCTATGACACATGGAACAATATCAATAACTGATAATTTTATTTCTCATACATATCATATGACTAGTTCCTCTCAATATTAGTAACTAATCTTTTTATTTCTAAAAAAATGCTTATAATGACATCTAAAGAATATTGATAAATAATCTTTTTATTTCATGTTTCTTATAGATATCATATGACAACTTCCTTTCAATTTTAATAACTAATCTTTGTATTTCTGATAAATATTCTAAAAGAACATTTGAACAATATTGATAACTAATCTTTTTATTTCCTATAAATATCATATAACAAACGAAACAATATTAATAACTAAATCTTTTATTTCTTTCTTACAAATATCCTATACCGACATCCAAAACACTCTTGATAACTAATCATCTTATTTTATCAAAGGTATATATGATAATTGAAGATAAGTAAAACTATTTAACTGACTCAATCCTAATCTTTGAATTAACCATCATTTGCATGTTGACTAAAACAAGGAGACGGATAATCATATATCCCAAACCACAGTGATTTGGAATAGTAACATACACACAACCTCGACAATGAATACAGCTGGTGAACAATATAAGAAAACTTTAAAATGCAGAAAGCTACTTGCAAAAATATCGGAGTCAAAAATAGTAAACAACTTGAACACGAAAATGCTCTTCTCGATTATGGAATTCATACAACTTAGCATTCCTTTCGGGAAAAGAAACCCGCTCTATTTCTGGGGAAAAGAAACCCGCTCTATTTGTGGATCTCCTCTCCTGTTGACTTCCCCCTCATTAAAAAGGCAAACCTACTACCATTCCAAACAATAGCATTTGGATACAGTACGTACGTAGATACGTAGACACCACTACAATTTCCTTCCCAAAACTTCGATGCACAGGAAGAGCATCAGGAGTTTCTTATAATTATCTTTGCACATCTATATATCTTAAACGATACATCAGATTTTGTCTGCGATTTCGTCGACGATATATCAGATTTCGTCGACGATAATCGATTGTGAACAAGAAGCTAATTGGACTGAGTCTTGTATCTGTACCAAAGTGACCAAAGAAGATAATGGACGAAATTAATAGCACTCAGCACACAGAGAAGCCAATAGAAGCGATCCAGGTGATTTCTGTTGAGATTATTCCCTGAAAGCCACCCCACACCGTCTCCAAGATGTCTGGAAATGTGATTAACCAGGGACACAAGCACAGAACTTAGAAAATAACCCATGGCAATAGAAGCCCAGGAAAGAGCCGTGGCCAAAGATCTCATTCTAGAAGGCGCTTGCGTATAGAAGAATTCCATCAACCCAACCAATGCAAACATATCAGCGATTCCAAGAACCAAGTACTGCAGACCGACCCACCAGAAAGTAATGGGTAAAGGCGCAGAAGAATCTATCAAACCGTGATCTATAGCCACACCCTTTCTTTTAACTTCGACGAGTGCGGCAACTGCCATTGACAGAACAGAGAGCACGAGGCCTACGCCGACTCTCTGCAAGTGAGTGATTCCGGTTTCTTTTCCCGTCATCTGACGGGCCATAGGGACGAAGGCGAGGTCGTAGAGGGGGATGAGGATGAGCATGCAAATGACTGGAATAGCCGGTAGAGAAGCGGCGGGGACGAGGAAGCCGTTAATGCTTCTGTCCATGGTGGTCGCCTGTCTTACAGAGAAGGTCTGCAGCTGGGCAATGCAACAGTTCATCATAATAGTGGAGGCAAATATGGGCAGCACTCTAACTATTATCTTCACTTCCTCCACCTGTGTGACCGGGCACAGTCGCCAAGGACTTTCTTGGCCTGTTGCACGTGAATTCGGGTCCCGCATTGATGCCTTGTCTAGAAATCTGGCCACACAAATCGCCAAAGTCTATGGTCAATACTCACGGACTCGGTTACCAATAACTTTGCTCTATCTTATGTATTGCTCAGTGTAGTCACTAATGGAGAGTGAGTGGATAACAATTTTATTTTCACCATATTCAATCATTATATAAGAGGTATAGTTATAAGGAGATAAGGAAGGATTGTAACGGAATGAGTGGATAACAAAAATTTCAATACTAATTTACAAATCAAACATTATTTATGTTAATAAGCAAGTGTTTTCGTAAAGTAAGCAGTTGATAGAATATAGGACAATGATTTACATATCAAGTATTCAAATGATAACCAATGTTGTACCAAATTAATAATATATGGAGAGACCAATTATAATGAAAGAAAGAGGAAGATGATAACAAATAACATAAATTTGATAGTCATTTCCATAGGAAATTAATAGATTGTTTTAGTAGATGAGATATCACAAGTGGTCCAAATATAGATAATAAAATGAATTTGATAATTAAGATGTATGCTTATAAGGAAAACAAGGAATGATTGCAATAATGTGAGTTGATAACAAAAATTCTAATAGTAATTTACGCATTAAATTTGGATTGTCTATAAGAAATGGTTATAATAAAGTAAACATATGGCAAAAAAATCCGATAATGAATTACATATCTAATAAATTATTGTTGCTACAAGGAAAATAAGGAATAATTGCAAGAGAGTAGGCAGATAAAAAATTGATACTATTTTACACATTAATGAAGTAGTAATTTAATCATTAAATATTCATTAAGTTAATAAGGAAGGTTTTTAGTAAATTAAATAGATGACGAAAAACATTTCAATAATTTCCATCTCAATTATTTGAATGATTAATTGGAGAAACAAACATTATAACCAACTATGATATAAAGAGGCAATTCTAATGACAAAAACAAACATGAAAAAAGTTCTTTAACATAAATTTGAAAATCATTTGCACATAACTAAATTAATAGGTTGGTGTAATATTGGGCAAAAGAGATATGAGATTAGGCGTGTAGTTTGATATTAGAAACAAAACAAACTCAATAACAAAGAGGTTTTATTATAAAGAAATCATAGTAATTTGCACATCAAACATTCATTGTGTCAATAAGAAAGGGAAATAATCAAGTAAATAGATGTCTAAAAACACGACAATAAACTAAATATACAATATTCAAGTGATATCCAAATTTAAGTTGGAGAAGCATACCAAACATTCATTACAACCCAATATGATGTGTAGAGACATAATTATAATGAAACAAACAATGGATGACAAAAACTCTTTAATATAAATTTGGTTGGCATTCATTTACATATTAAAATTAATATATATCAACATAAACATGATCTCATATTAAACGAAATCATAGATAATAAGCTAACATAGAATATTTGACAAAAACCACAACAATGATTTACACATCAAATATTTAAATGATACTCAATTGTAAACCGGAAAGGCATACCAAACATTCATTACACCCACTTATGATATGGATCGGTGCAATTACAATGAAAGAAACAAAGCACCACAAAAAAATCTTTAACATAAATTTGAAAGTCATTTACATATCAAAATCAATAAATTGGCTTAATATTAAAACAAAGAGATATTTACATAGACTTGTGATGCAATATCAAATAACACAACAAACTTGTATTAACATAAAACATTTGAATACATAGACTCGTGACAGAAGAACGAACTTGTATACAATAAACTAACATAAAATATTTGCATACATAGACTTTTGACACAATATCAAATAACAAAACAACAAACTAATAGATAATAAACTAACATAAACCATTTGAATACAAAGACTTGTATAAAATAATCAAATGCTATCTAGATAATAAACTGGCATAAACTATTTCAGTAGAGAGCCTTGTGACACACTATCAAATAACACAACAAACTCCTAGATAATAAGCTAACATAAATCTTTAATTCAGAGAATCGTGACCCAATATCAAATAACAGAGCAAACCCATAAATAATAAACTAACATAAAATATTGAATACATAGACATGTGATGCAATATTAAATAACAGGATAAACTCCTAAATAATAAACTAACATATAATATTTGAGTACAGAGACTCATGATACAATATCAAATAACTGAACGAACTCATAGTTAATAAAGTAGCATAGAAAAAGGTACCGATCATGGAAAATCTATTTAACTAATCTTAAAATAAAGATGGGTAACAAAAACCTAAACCTACCTGAACTGTGGGGTCCGGCGAAGTAAATAGCTGCTTTCCTTATCGGTGGCATAATTCATGTCCTCTGCGCTCACTTGCCTAACAATCCCCCGCTTGCTTACAGCCGCCACAAAAACCTGACCACACTTAAACCATCAATCGACCGACCAGCCTAGGCAAAGAAAAAAATATAGAAAAACAGAAAAACAGAGCCCCTGTGTGTGTACAGTACCTGAGAGATTTGGGTCAGAGGGCTGCCCTGCGGTATTTTATTCCTGTACTTACATGTGCCCATAACAAAAAAGACAAAGACAAGTACAATGCTTATGGTTGAAAGCCCAAATCCCCATTGCCATCCCTTGTTGTCTTGTACCCACACCACAAATGTCACTGCTAACAGTGACCCCACACACATACTGAACAAATACCAGTTAAAGAAATTCGATCTCTGCTTTCTCTCCTTTCCATCATTTTCATCGAATTGCTCTGCTCCATGAACAGGAAGCGAACCTTTAAGCCCCCCAACTCCTAGAGCCACAAAATAAAGCCCAATATATAACATAGCAGCTTCTGCCCCTTGGACCTGCTTACAGAGACTTGACAGATTCCCACGGTCACATGCCGGGGGCTGAAGAGAAGGGTAATGGGCTTGTATTGTCAATATCACTAGTCCCTGTATCACCATCCATCATGAGCTTCAATACCCAAATAAAAAATGAAGTAGAAAAAAAAAAATCTGAATCTAAACTTACTATTAGCTCCACGACTGTGAACGTAATTACAGTGAAATAAGTGGTAATAAAAGTATCGGCTATAAATCCTCCCAAAAGCGCCAAGAGGAACGCCGTGCCCATGAAATTCGTGATCGTATTTGCGGATTTTGCCAGCGAAAAATGCATGAAGGAATAAAAATAGTTTACTAAATTTGTGGCGTTCGCCAGAAATGCCAGGTTCTCGAAGATTTCTGACACTGCAATGCATGCTCACAGCAATCGAATCAATTCAATAGAAGAATAAATTCCATATTCTGAACAACACCAAAAGAAAAAAAAACATACCCAATACGAATCCTGCAGCAAGGATTCCACCGTGCTTCGATTTCTCCACCGGCCGTTTCTTCCAGTTAACATATCCTTCAAATTCCCCTCGCTCGATTTCCTGCGTCAAATGACAGAACACAAGTAAATCTAATTGAACTGAATCCTAATCGATAATCTAATCGAACTGAGTCCTCACCATTTTTGCTGCAAAACCAGGCCTTTTTCTTCCTGATGCATTCAAAAAGCCCTAACAGAGGATTTCAAAGGGGGAATTGGATATATACTAAGGATGAAGGCCTGGAAAGGTTGGGGAGTTTTATCTAGGCCGCCAAACATTCTACATTAGCAAAAATGTTAAAGTAGCCTGTGTTTGAGGCTGAATGCCCGCAGAGCTGCATTCGACCTCATTATAAAATGCTCAATACCCACGACTTTACAAGCCTTTCTCCTGATGCGATTGGCTGTTTCGTCGGTTGTACTAACGCCAATTAATTTGAAGGGCCCCGCTTGAGATATTATTAAAAGAGCGTCTAAAAGCTGTGCTCTCTTCAAAAAATGCTGGGAAATTGTGTCTGAAAGAGGATAGGATACTCATGCACGTTTCGAACCTTTGACCAATAGCTAGTAAACATTCAATTTAACATAGCGGTTAATGTTTATGTGGATTTTCCCCGCTAGCTTTCTTCTTCTTTACAGCTTCCATTTTCATTGTCCAGTCCAGGGGAAAATTGTTAATCTCGTGTATTTCCTTTTCCCGAATTATACTCCTTTCTTTTTCCTTGTTAAATTTTTTAATATATTTACTTTTAACGGTAATGCCCTTGTTCGCCTACTTCACACCTACATCGCACCTACACTTTCCGCAAATATGCGTTTTTAAATTAATTTTGTGGCCACAGGTCAACTGTGCAATTTAAAGGCATTTCTTTTAAAATTATTTAAGATTAATAAATGTGAAATTTAATAATATTTTGTTAGATTCATGGATATTTGCTTGCATCAAATTATAAAAAATATTGTATATTGATGTTTGAGAATATAGGTGGAAAGAAATCACATTCTCAAAAGAAATTTTTATGTATAACATGAATGAGTGATCAATTATTTAAGATAAATGATATTAGTTTCATAAGGTTTGAAGCTAATAAATGTTAAAAATTCTAATATTTTATTAGATTAATAGATCTTTTCTTGCATCAAAATTTTAAAAATATTTTACGTTGATTTGTGAGAATATAGGTGGAAAGACCTCACATTCTCTAAAAGTTTATGAAAGAAACTTTTATGTATAGTACGAAAGAGTGATCAATTATTTAAGGTAATGACATTTGTTTTATAATATTTGAGGTTAATGAAATGTTAAGAGCTATAATATTTTATTAGATCAATGGATATCTTCTTGCATCAAATTATAAATAATATTGTACATTGATGTGTGAGAATATAGGTGGAAAGGCATGACATTCTCTAAAATTTTATGAAAGAAACTTTTATGTATAGTATGAAAGAGTGATCAATTATTTAAGGTAGATGACATTAGTTTTAAAATATTGTACATTATTTTATTTATTTTTAAAGTGGAGAGGCATCACATGAAAAGTTTGTGTAACAAATTTTATATACATTTGGAAAAGTGATCAAATTGAAATGTAGTAGATGCTACTCCTACAAAACAAGGACAATTTCTATCAGAAGACTTACTTCAAGCATATAGAAGGTAAAGATTTATATCAAAGGAGTTACTCCAAGCATCTAGAAGGTCCTAACTATCAAGAATGAGCTCCCAACCCGTGGTGGTACCATTATTTTCCATTTTTCTAATCTTTTCGTAATGAGAAACATTATGGTTTCTCTATTCATTGTATAGGTATTAAAATAATTCTGAAAAGGAATTATGTGAAGTATTCAACTCTTCTTTTTGTATTTGTAGGCACTGTGTGAACATGAAGAATTTCAAATACTCAATCAAGAGAACTTGTCATTGTTATGTCATTGAAAAGTAAGTTTACCATGAGATTGTGATGTAATAGCCTAGCCAAGTGTTTGTTAAGAGAAACCAAATCGGAGTGTCATGTGAGCGATGAACAAAGTAATGATATCGATGTTTAGAATGATTACTATTACTATGAGTATTCATGTGACCTCATGGTGGAGAAGGAACCTGCCCTATTAAAGGGAGATGTTGACACACAAAATATGAGAATTATTTTCCCAATGTTCAATAAGAGTATGTAAGAAGGAATTTGTAGGGAATATTTGTTGGCTTGCATTTGAATTTGCAATAACACATTCTCAAAAAGTATATGAAAGAAATTTTTATGTATAGCATGAATGAGTGATTGATTATTTAAGGTAAATTATTTTAGTTTTGTAAGGTTTGAAGTTAATAAATGTTAAAAGCTGTAATATTTTATTAGATTAATGGATTTTTTCTTGAACCAAATTTTAAACAAATATTTTACATTGATTTGTGAGAATATAGGTGGAAAGACATCACATTCTCTAAAATCTTATGAAAGAAATTTTTATGTATAGTATGAAAGAGTGGTCAATTATTTAAGGTAAATGATAGTAGTTTTACAATATTTGAGGTTAATAAATGTTAATAGTTGTAATATTTTATTAGATTAATGAATATCTTGCATCAAATTATAAATAATATTATACATTAATGTGTGAGAATATAGGTGGAAATGCATCACATTCTCTAAAATTTTATGAAAGAAAATTTTATGTATAGTATGAAAGAGTGATCAATTATTTAAAGTAAATGATATTAGTTTTAAAATATTTTACATTATAAAGCTTGAATTTATGGTTTTGGTTGTGTATGTTTTTTAGCATCAACATTTCGGATCACACTCCGTGATCCATCGTCAGGATGTAAGAGCAAGAGCATGTGGATTGTGGAAATCTAGTCAATTTGATTGATACCCTTCATGGGAGAGATATTTTATTTAAAAATCATGCTCTTTTCTCTTACATCCTGATGATGGATCACAGAGTGTGATCCAAAACATTGATGCTAAAAAACATACACAATCAAAACCATAAATCCAAGCTTTATATTCAGATGGATTGTGAAAATCTGATCAATTTGATATTGTATTTATTGTTTTAATTTTTTTTAAAGTGGAGAGGCATCACATGAAAAGTTTGTGTAAATTTTTTTATATACATTAAAAAAAGTGATCATGTAATACCTCGCCAGGGAACCTAAGAGGAAGCATTATTATAACCCAAAGAATGATGTAAGAAATGTTTTTCTACAATATGAATGTAAAATCTCCATACATTATTGTATTATTAACTTGACATTATTATTTTATTCATTAGCAAAGGACACTAGTTGAAAACGAAAATAATAATGCATATCTTAAAGAATATTTTATAAATACAATAATAAACTTTTGCTAAACCTAAGTCCTCTCATGATTCCTTAACGTCGCTACTAGAAGAAACATTTAACTCATATCTAATCCTTCATCCTCTGAATGCAGTACAACACATCATCTATCATATTCGTTTTAAAGTTCCAACAGTTATGATCTTAAGTTATTCCTTTCTTCAAAATCATTTAAGACAACCTTTCTATTTTCTACCCACACATTTATTTCCTTTTTAAACAATCACATTAATCAAATGGACATAAATTTACGTGTTAACTTAATTTCCTTATTAAGAGTGCATCCAAGACTAACCTTTCATACTATTAGCCTCATACACAATAACTCTTTTATGTGATTAAGTCAAACTAAAAAAAGTATTGGACATCCTAATATAACATCATTTTCTACTCCATAATATATGATTAGGTTGACATCAAGTTACATACACATTAATGCTTTTCCATTGTTTACTTTAAATCATATCCTAGAACATCTTATACATCTATCTCAGAAAAAGTACATTTATATTCATAAACACCTTGCATGGAAATAAAACAACATACACTTTCTATAATCTCATAATTATAATCAACTAATGATGTTGTTAATTTCATCCTACTAAGTATTGATTTACAAATTCGTATATATGCATTGAGCATAGGTTTCTTAGTACAAGATCATTACATGATATCATTTCCATAATACTCATCAATGTCTCTTAACCATTCATTAGGCATCTAATTATATGAGCAATTGATAAGAATCATTTTTGACAAGTACACTTGAATCATTAGATAGAAAATCTATTTCCTTCATGTTCTACTCAATCCATATGTATATTTAAACAATGTGATACATGCTTCCTTCCAGATTCATTTACCTACACTTATCTTACTTAATTCGTATGAGATCACAAGGCATTCATAATAATCATTTCTTCATTATCTTTTATATCATATAATCTAAACGTCAACATATTCATTTTTCCCTGCCTTTCACCTAGATCTGCCCTTACATTTCTTTCAAATGGGATTACATAAATAAGTCATGATTACAACAATGATCCATATTACATCTAACTCCTTCTAGGAGTATAGAAATACATGAATACAGTAATACATCTCATCATGATGCACAATGTAAGATGAAGTCCTCAAAGCTGCAATTTTTAGAGGAATAAATGCAAGGTCCATCCACACAATCACAAACAACACTTCAATATAAAAAGATTAACCACTCAACCACATGGAACCTGTAGGCACACTCCCCCAAGATAGGAGATAGAAACCAAGGCCCACACAAGAACGAACAATTAAGGACATAAAAAATGCGGTAAACCCTTCCCAAAAACAATACTTGAAACTCAAACAAAATGTTGGGTACTAAGAAATAAGTAATGTACTGAGAGAAGGATGAATCAATAGAGTTACCAATACAACAATTTAAACTAATTATGATCACTGGTTAGAAAAAATAAATTGATTATTAATGCATTAACCATTATTGTTGATCACATTCATAAACATAAAGCAGTAAATGAAAACCAAAAAATCGCAACCATAACACATGTGACACAATGATTTTGGTATCATGGAAACCATTGTAAGAGGGAAAAAACATTGTCGGGATGGAACCCACAATCTTCTCTACTGCAATGTGGAAGGTGCCCGACGAAAGGCTTATAAAAACTCTTTCTGAGAGTTATTCATCTTGTGAGAGATGACTAGTACACTATGAGATGTACAATAAAGACCTTTGAAAGTCCACCTCATGTGAGAATTAAAATCTCAATCTAGAGACTCACCTAGCAAAATGATTTAGAAACTAAGACCTGTAAGAGTATACCTTGTGAAAGGATTTAGCTTGCTGCAATTTTCATAGAGCAAAAGTGATCAATCTATAGTAGCACACCTTTCTTGTACGATCCTTTATTCCCTATAGCTTCTCACACTTCCATAATATTTGTGAATCAAACCTCTCCTTCAAATCTCTCCACAATATTCTGTATCAATTGCTTATTGGTCTTGCATTTGTTCTTCCTTTACAAAACTATCTAAACCTCATTGTATCCTTTTCACAGATAATATTTTATATGATTACTTACTATTTTTCTGCTTAATCAACATCATTGATTTTGCCTCTAAGGTGTTTATTTGTCATCTTTCTCAATTCACCAATCTCAAGAATTCAAACTTGCTTTTAGGTCATTTTACTCTTTAGGTTCAACTTCTTGTAGAATTTTCTAGATCATCGCTAACCTTAGATAAAATCATCCATTCAATTAAACCAATAGAATCTTGACAACTCAAATAAATTTACCAAACCTCACCTTGAAATCTGTACTGATTTGACATTTAGCAATCAAGGAAATAATATTGCAATGTTTCTTCCAAGATATTGATTAATCGTTCAAATCTAAATAAGACATTAACATTTAAAGATTTGTTCATGCAATTAATCTCTAACATGTTATAATACATCATCCTGTAAAACCACTCCTCATAATACTTCAATCTGTATATTCATTCTTCAGTTTTCCATAATGTTGATGTCTCACTTAGTCAATTTTAGGTTGTACAGATTTAATTCTTCATTACCGGTCATTGTCAATTGAGATGATAGATTTTTGTTATTGTGTTTGACCATCAATGAATACATTTGGTCAGACAGGTATCATTGTTTGTTATCTTTCCTAGTTAATTGATCAATGCCAACAATCTCCCCCTTTGGCATTGATGGAAAACCTTGTAAACTTAAAAAGTGTACAGAACAATGAAAAAGAAATAGGAAATTGCATAACACATTGTTCAGAGTAACTGAGATCAAAACTTCACCAAAATATTTACATTTCATCAACTAA
Source organism: Thuja plicata (assembly GCA_018584345.1). Classification (NCBI taxonomy): domain Eukaryota; kingdom Viridiplantae; phylum Streptophyta; class Pinopsida; order Cupressales; family Cupressaceae; genus Thuja; species Thuja plicata. The sequence continues at coordinate 108,395 of MU227915.1, read as the reverse complement.
TAGTACTCCATGTACAATATTGTTCCATTCCATTGTTCCCCCTTTCATAATACGTCAAAATCAAAAGTGTGTTCCAATGTACATTTTCACCATATTGTTCTATTTATTATATTCTCCCCCCTTTGTCATCAAGGACAAAGGTGTAAAGAAAAATTGCAGTCCACATTGCATCCAATCAAATGATACTAGAGCTTGTCAAATATAGTTGTGTAAGTTTTCTTTGTTGCACTCAAAGTAGTATCCCAATTTGTCCTTAAATGTGCAAGTGCAATATTCTGACCCATAATATTGCCTAATAGATCTTCTAATTCATACAGTGTAGTTGGATCAAGTTTCCTAGTCAAATACTTAGCATTCTCAACACTTACTATCACTATATCAGTAGTAGGGGTGAAAAATGAGTTCAAATCAAGTAAAGTGTTTACCTTTTGTTCATGCTCATCCTTAATTAGTTCTATCTTACCTCCCAGCTCTCTGACTTTAGCTACATAAACTATAGCTCTTCTAGAAGTTACATCATACTTCTTAATTGTTTCATCCAATTCCTTCTGAAATTCTTTTTTCCTTCTTGTCTATATCACTTGTAACCTCAGATAGCTTTGACAATTTTGTCAAGATTTCACCAACAATCTTCATATTACCTTTGTAGTCTCAGCTTCTTTACGCAAATCTTCTTTATCTTTTGCAAATCTTATCCTTTACCATTTTTTTGTCCTTTTCTTCTCATAGACATCTTCTTCTATTGACATTGAAACTCTATCCAACAATGATCTACCCTCCAGTATTAATTTTTCTAACTTTTTCAGTTGAACAATGACATTATCCTTTTCATCAATATCAACTTTGGGTACTAGAGTGTGCAATATTTCCTTTTCTAATTTGATTACTCTCTCCTTATTCTTATTCTTCAGACTTGCCTTTCTCTCAGCTTGTACTCTCAACTTGTCTGATAGTGTCATCATTTCCTTAGGACTCAACAATTTTAAATCTACCTTGTCTAAATTCATCTCTTCAATGGATTCCTCTTCCTCAGATTCTTTGGGAATTTGTATACTCACTCTTCTCCTCTTCTTTTCTGACTCACCAAGCTCCAACTTTCTCTTAACCAATTTCTCTTCTATTGTTGTTTTCTAAACATTGGTAGGGGTTAATAATTGTATAGATGAATGTGTAGAAGGAGGGGTAAGTGTGACTCTCATTGATCTCTTTATTTACTCATAAGGTATTTCCTAAATAACTACACTATCCTTCTTTATCTCCTCTATGTTATGCTCTTCTTGCTTCTTTATTTCCTCAACCTGCGTAGGGATGACCTCAAGAGCTTTCCCAATTATCTCTGATTGAACATAAGTGCTAGGTAGAGAGGGTGAACCAGGTGGTTCAATGATTTCTACCTCATATTTTTTTTATTCCTCTCCTTCTTTCTCATCAGAATGCTCAAGTTTTGTGCCTTCTTCCTCTTCATCCCCTTCCTCTTGAGCTCTTTTAGGTCTTTCAATGTAATATTTCCATAATTTAATTATTTCATCATGTAGACCCTATTTTTCTCCTACCATAATCCCAGTGACTCTTCTTTGTATATGGAAAGCATACTTGTGTACTTCAACAAAATATTTAATTTCATTAACATCTAATCTATTATTACACTCCATCAATTCTCTCTCTTCATTATCAATACTTAAAGCAATCTTCCATCTCCCATGTAGTATGTCAAACAAATTTCTATAAATATGACCTCTAATTTTTGTAGGACCTCTATTCAACTTTTTCATTCTCTTTATGATTTCATTTTCCATTCTTCTCTTAATTTCATCACTATGACAAAAATCATACTTCCTAGAAACTACACTTAGTCCTCCAGAAGTTTAAAGGGCTTGTATAAAATCATCAATGGAAGTGCCTTTAGAAGTTATACCTACTTTATTTACCTCTTTCACTTCATTGTCTAAAGGGGTGTCCTCACCATCATCCTTAGTTGCCTTATTCTTTTGTCTAGTTGATGTAGATTCAGTGCCCTTAGCTACTCTTGTTGATGTTCTTCTTGTAGTAGTCTTTGTAGGAGTCTTCTTTGCTTGCTATTTTTCCTTTCTCCTATATGTCTGCTTAGGTGTTTTTGTTGTTTCCTCTACCAGTTCTGTAGATGATGTTGAAGGGATCTCCAGTGCTTCTTGTGACGTAGAAATTTCTCCTCCAAACTTATCCTCTAACCTTGTTATCATTCTTCGTGTCTTTCTTTCTATTTCTGGCTTCTTAAGTTCAAACACAATTCTAGAGCTAACTTCCTCAAATGTTCCAAACCTTTTCTCTATTTTATATATAGATTTACTTAGCAATAACTCTACATATCTGTCAATATTTCTTCATATATTTCATAACCCATTGTAGGCATCCAGAATGTTCTAGGAACAATAGGTTGAAGGATACAGGTGCTTGTGTCTACTAAGAAACATATTTCATCCTTATACTTTTGAACCATACTAGGTGGCATCCTTTATTTCTTGTGCATTTATGATTGAAAAATCCTGAAATACCCCCACATATGAGTATCAAATTGGTCTCCCAATTCCTTAACATATTCAAAGATCTGTGTTACCACAGGTCTATCTTCCTTCCATTCAACATTACCATTGCCAGGGAAGTACTTTTGAAAATAAAAGAAAATACATACAAGAAATGACCCATACTTGAATGATTTCTTCTTATCATTTATAATCTTCTCCTTATTAACACCCATTTTCCTAGATAGAAATTCTCATAGATTGTATGGTGCATTCTCACTTACCAATTTATATGTAGCAAGTACTACTCCATGAGGAGTGTTATTAGACCTTCTTGAATCATAAACTCTATAACCAAAAACCATCAATGAAAATCTCATGATATCATCAGGAATATCCATCACAATCATGGATCTATTGTCTCTATGAGATTTTTTCAATCATTCAACCAATTTTCTAGAAATTTTCCTTAGGGTGGGCATCTCACCGGTGGTACTGAAACCTCTAACCCTTCTAATTACTTCGCCAATGATATTGTGGTTCTCATACAATCATAATAATTTATTGTGAAAGCTACTCAATACATATCTCTTCCAGTTGTGAAAATAGTCAAGGACATCAAGTGCGTTCAGAATACCATTGTTTATCAGATGTGCCTGTTCTTCAAGCTGCCAAATTCACACAACTTTACATACCCTGTTTTGATATCTTCTCCTCCAAGTTCCTCCATCTTGTTATGAATGAAATAACGGATTTATTTTACCAACAAAACTCTAGGTGAGATCGACGAAAACACTCTAGCTTTTTCAAAGTCGGTGGCCTTCATAGGATGGAACTTGAATTGTGGTCACAGTTATTCAACATGTGTAATCAAGATAGGAGTATAAATATTTTGTGTCATATTTAGCTCTCCTCAATAATCAAAATCACAAAATCAGCTACAATTTATCTAATTCTTCACTTCAGCTCTTTCTTTGTTCACGTAGGGTTTAGTACTTTCACTCTTCAAACTCAATCGTTACTCACAAAATTCAAGTAGATGGTTGCTCAAATTCAATTCACACTAGCTCATAAACTATTCTCATGAAAGAAAGGAGTGTAAATGATCTTGTCTCATGTATTTATAATTCTATTAGGGTTTTACCATTCATACCAGTTATCGTTACCTGTTCAAGTGGTTTAGCATCTTACCATACATTCAGTCAATGCATAATTCTACCATTCAGTTCACTTCCAACATTAATATTTGACAATGTTTGTAAAAATTTCATAGTACCATTAAGGCTAAGTATATTGACACCACATTGCATCTTAGTATTCTAATTTGGATTATTTACCAATAATTTTAGGGGTATGTTCGGTAGGACATTTGTATTCTTCCCCTTAAGCCAATTTCTTGACCTAGTTAGAAGTTCTCAACACTAGATGGTTGAGATCCTAGTTCAGATGAACTTAATCTTCCTTCTTTCTTCACCAAAACTTTCTTCATATTAATTCTTGATTAATCAAAATTTATAGTCTTCTTTCCTTCATTTTGTGGTGTTTGGTTCACTTGACTATTTTTGCAATCTCTTTCTAGATGACCCTGATGAACTACAACTGATTATATCTTTAAAGTCATTTGTTGATATTCAACCGAGTTGCAGAAGTGATGATAAACATTAGCAGTTAATGTATTGTCATTGATGTTAACTTATTTGAGTATTATTATGGTGGAAAAAATTTGTTATGCTTTTAATATCTGGAACAAACAATGTTTATGTGGTCAGTAAATGAAGAGTTATGTATACACTAGGAGACAGTAATAACCGAGTAAAACATAGTGTATACCGAGCATAGTGATAACTGAGAAAGGGATTGCCAACACAAAATGGTTAATACTAAGACCGAGAAATTAATTCAAATTGAAGCTGACTTGGATGTAGAGCTGGAAATTGATGATATCGAGGTAAAAGATAAATTTTTTTATTTGATCAAACGGTTATAAAAATTCAATGAAGATCAGATGACTAAGATGATGACATATAACTGATTGAATGTTTGAAGATATTAAGTTGATCACCGAAATGAAGAAAGATAATGCAAGACATTAATTCAGTAAATGGATTGTATTGTCATTGATGTCAACTTGATATGATCTAATCGGTTATAATGAAAGTGTCAAAGACTTCATAGAATTAGAGAGAAAAATAATATTCTTTCAAGTAATGCATAAAATACAAGCATTCACTAAGTGACTTCAAACACTGATGGCTAGTGGAACCTGACGGACAGAGATAACCAAAAGTTAAGTCACAGTGATGCCCGAGCAAAGAAACTGACAAGCATTACGGAAGACCAGAATCACAAGCATTACCAATGGCCAAAATTAAAGTGTTAACCAATGAGTAGTACTTTGCAGTGAAGCCCAAAGGATAGAAAACACCGATGGAGAAGCCCAAGGAGAACTGAAGTGTTGACCAAAGCTATCAAAGAGTTAAAACACTGAAGTTAACTAGAGTTCAGAAATGATAAAATATCTAGTTGGCAAAGCTAAATATAGACTTAACTGGTTGTTATCATTGTTTTCATCGACAAGATAAAGCCAGAGATAAGAAAAGGATTTAAAGCTATTTCATCCAGTTGGCAAGAATATTTCTACAAGATAAAACAAGAGTTATTCTTTAAATCAAGATTGGATAAGATTGCGGATCACACCAAGAACAATAAAATCAAGAAAAGAGAAATGGTGATATCATGTCTATAAAGAGACAACTTAATTCATTATGAATTAAGGGGAGTGAATGAAAAAGAGGATGCTAGAGAGAAACTGATGAAGAACAACTTCATATAGTCCTGATCAATCAAGATGAGGAAAGAGCTAAAGATTTTTGTGAACACTGAGCAACAAAGCACAACATCACCGAGAAGAACAAAAGTGGAGCAAAAGGTATTGAAAAGATATATTGATCAGAATGGTTTAATGAGCTTACAATAGATCTGACAATATGTAATTATAAGTTGTATATGTGAATAGATTATTTACTATTTTAGTTTAACCATTGATTTAGAAAGTCTCTTAACTGAGTAGGATTTGAAGATCCTTTCTATATTGAGATACATCCCAAGGAGTATCAAAAAGTTTGATCATGAAGATAGCATGAGATGCCAGATACCATTTGAAAAACTACACTAGGTTTGGTCATAGAAGGTAGCGTAGAGATGCCTGATATCAAGTGACAAACTAATCTTTTAAATCCTCTAACAAGGTCACACCTAATAGTGTGTTTGTTACCTTTAACAGGGTTTGCTCTTCACTAAGCTCACTTCAGAAGAGTGAAAATTTTGGGTTACTGGTCCCAAGTGATTTTTCCCTTAACATGGTTTCCACGTTAAAAAATCCATGTGTCAATGTGTTTATGAGTCATTACTTTAGTGTTTTTCATTACACATAACTAATCTGGATTGATTAGTATACACTAAGCAATTTACTATTTTTTGGTAAATGAAAGACTGTTATTCGGTAAACATAAAGAATAAGGTTTAAAAGATAACTCCGAGCAGTAGTTATTTGATATGATTATATGAAGGCATACATCTTGTAGGACTGAAGATAAATAGAGGCTTAATATTGTGGTACTAAGTTTTTTGGGCTAATTTATTGGAATATTTTGTAGGCCTCTGATTCACCCCCGCCCCTCTCAGTTATTTCTAACAATTGGTATCAGAGCTTGTGTGCTTAGAAAGGGAGTTTAAGAACTCAAGCAAAAGATCACAAGATGAACAAATGAGATGTGCCCAAGCTGAATAAAGACAAATTTGCATCATGGAAAAGTAGAATAAGAATCCACCTATCAAGTATTGGTAATGATGTTACGCAACACCTTGATACTAAATATGTGTTTCCTATAGGTCCTCATACTCTCGATCAATTAAGAGAAAAGCATGAGCATAATTGCATGATGATAGAAATTGCTTCCTCACTCTATGATGCTGAGTTTGAAGATGTCAAAACCTACACCTCTGCAAAGAAAATGTGGGATAATTTGAAGCTGGTACATGGAGGAGATGCTAATGTACTAAGAGCCAAGGTAGAAAGCATAAGAGGGAGGTTTGATGACCTAAGGATGAAAGAAGGAGAAAATATCACTCAATATAGCTGCACAATCAAATAGGTAGTCAATCCTATCTGAGGAGTTGGAGGTGTACTTGAAGAGGAGAAAATGGTAAGTAAAATCTTAAGAACCTTACAGCCTATATATGATATTAGAGTTTCTTCTATTCAAGAAATGAGAGCAATTGCAAACAATACAGTTACTCTAGATAGTCTTATTGGTAGACTGATTTCATTTGAGATGAATAACTTTGATAATAATGTCTTACCATCTATAGAATCTGCATTCAAATCTTCTTTGAAAATAAGTAAGTCAAGTCATAGACACACTATGAGGAATGATAGTGAAAGTGATAATGAGGATCAAGGACTTGATGAGAATGAAGCACTAATGGAAAGAATATTGCAGAGAGGCAAAGGTAGATACAAAGGTGAAATACCACTTGTATGTTTTAATTGTAAAGAGGTTGGACACTTTGCTACAAGATTTCCTAACAGAAGAAAAGATGATAGAAGTAATGATAGAACATATGAAAATAAGTTTGACTGAGGTGATAACAAATATTACCGAAGCAACCAAAAAATTGAAAGAAGAGATACCCGAGACTACAAGGACAAAGGAAAGAAATCTTGTTACCTAGCTAAGAACAAAGATGATGATAATGACACCGAATCTGAAGAAGACATTGAGATGGTATTTGTAGCCATGAAGGATGATTGAGATGAAGAGAGAAGAAAGGTATGTAGAAACTAAACTCATATCTAAAGTTAGTAAGAATGATGTCTAGATCATAGCTAGTGGCTGCACTCACCACATGACCAGTGATAAGCAAAAGTTTGAAACTTTTGAATACTATAATGATGGTTCAGTGAGAATGGGTAATGATACACCTTGTCCAGTTGAAGGTAAAGGAACCATAATGTTGAATAACCTGATCAAATGTGAAAATGCTTACTAGGTCAAAGGGCTAAATTATAATCTGTTAAGTGTTTTAGAGCTGAACAATATAGGTCACCGAGTAGCATTTGAGAATAAGAAGGAAAATATCTTCAATGAATCAGGAAGGTTGATCAGAACTGGTGAGCAAACAAATGGTAACATTTTATATCTTGATGACATTAACACCACTTGTTTAATGGCTAGAAATGAAGACATATGGTTGTGGCACAAAATATTGTGTCATGTGAATTTTGACAACATGATAAAGATCAGCAATAAGAGAAAAGTCAGAGGACTACCGAGCATGTCAAAGCCCGAGCATATCATGTGCAAGAATTATCAAAAAGGTAAAATGACAAAGTCTAGTTTCAAGAGTAAAGCCCATACATCTAATGAAATTCTAGAATTAGTCCATACTGATCTATGTGGACCCATGAGGACAAAGAGTTACTATGGAGATATGTATTTCATTCTCTTTGTTGATAATTATTCTAGAATGATGAGATTTATGTTCTTAAAAGATAAATAAAAAGCATTCAAGATGTTGAAATGGTATAAGGCTATGGTAGAAAAACAAAGTGATAAGAAATGAAATGCTTAAGGTCAGATAGAGGAGAGGAATTTATTTAAGATGAATTCACTAATTTATGTAATGAGCATGGAATTAAAAGACATGTTTCTGCACCAAGAATACCACAGTAAAATGGAATTTCTAAGAGGAGAAACAGATCAATTGTTGACTGTGCAAGATCATTAATGATTGAGAAAATCATCACTCAAAATTTCTGGAGGGAAGCTACCAGTACTACTGTCTACACATTGAACAAAGTACAATTGAAGGACATAAAGAAGACACCCTATGAGCTTTGGTATGGTTACACACCCAATGTAAGTTACTTCAGAATCTTTGGTAGTCAATGTCATATTTTGAAGGATGATAGGAATGGAAAGATTGACTCCAAAAGTGATGAAGGTATCTTTCTAGGGTATTCCACCAAAAGCAAGGCTTATAAGTGTCTTAACAAGTCATCTAACAAGATCATTGAAAGTACAAATGTAAAGATAGATGAATTTACAAAAAAGGAATGATAAGGAAAGAAAAAGAGAACCAGAGGACTACAACAGGTTGGTTTATACTCAAGAACCTTACACTCTACCTGCACAATAGTGTATCACTCCCGAGCGATAGAACATTGCACCCGAGCATCAGGCTGCAATTACCAAAAATTAGGATAATACTAAAGATGATGCACCAAGCGATGGAGATCAGAACGAAGGTCAAGATGATGATCAGAATGATGGAAAAAGAGTTGAACCAAAAGTTTCCAAGTATGTCAGAAGACATCATCCACAAAATCAGATCATAGGAGACAAGAAGGCTAGAATGAGAACAAGAAGCAAGTCACTAAACACTAGATGTTTACTTCATGATTTTAAGCCTAAATCTATTAATACTGCACTTGAGAATGAAGAATGGATTAGTAATATGAATGAAGAAATAGAAAAGATTGAGAACAATAGTACATGGACACTAGTACCAAGACCAGATGACAAGAATGTCATTGGTACCAAATGGATATTTAGAAACAAGCTGAATGAGAATGGAGAAGTAACAAGAAACAAAGCAAGGTTAGTATGTAAGGGGTATGCACAAGAAGAAGGTATTGATTATGGAGAAACCTTTGCACCCATTTCTAGAATAGGAGTTAGAATCTTACTTTCTTATGATGCATTCAACGGATTCAAGATATAACAAATGGATGTCAAATCTACATTCCTTAATGGAATACTGGAAGAAGAGGTATACATTGAAAAACTAGAAGGGTTTGTTGATCTAGACAAGAGGAACATGGTATCTAGAATACATAAAGCCTTTTATGGATTGAAAAAATCACCTAGAGCCTCGTATGAAATAATTCACTCCTATCTCATTAGCATTGAATTTGTAAGAACAAGTAAAAATAACAATTTGTACTTAAAAGAAGATACCGATGGTAATATTTTGATTGCTGAAATATTTTTTCATCATATCATTTTTGGGAGAAATGAAATGTTATGCAAATCTTTTGCTAATTAAATGAGCAAAGAATTTGAAATGTCTATGTTTGGGAGATCAAATTCTTTCTTGGTCTACAGATTCTTTGGTGCAGAGCACCTCCCTTTTTGATGTGTTTAGTATGTTTTAGGGTTATGTTAGGTGTTTTGTGTGAGTTACAATAAGATCCACTAGGTTGGATCTAATTTGGTTCATCTCCATGTTTGTAAGAGCCAAATGAGCTCATAAGTGATATTGTGGTCATTTTCGCCTAAAAAGGGAAAAGTTGCTATTTTTGGGTAACTTGGGTTTATAGTGTCTTTGAGGACCCTAGGTAACCTAACTAGGGTCATGGAAGTCAAACTCATGCATCGAGTTGACTAAATGAGTCAAAAAGAAAAAATGCTAAAAAGTTGCTCGAGCAACTTTTGCAACTTTCTACAAGAAGTTGCAAAATGAAGTTAGAGCGGTTGTAACTACCCATGCTCAGTATATGAGCATGGATTGATGATTTTCAGGAGGTTAATGATGTTTTGGATTGCACAACTTATTTGTGAACCCTTTGTACAGATGCCTATGACTGTATACTTGTAATTCACAGTAATTTCTGCATTTTGTACGGTTATGTATGGATTGGGCAAGGAGATCGGACCCCATGGGGGTGTAGTGTTTCAAAATAGATTTATTTTACATATTTTATTTTTATTTGAAGTTATAGGAGTGTATATTTATAGTAGATTTGAAGCCACTGGTCTGTAAGATCCAATTGTAGAGTTGCAGAGGTGAAAATGGTTCTAACCTAGACATCCACCGGTGAAAATGGCTAAAAATATGGGGGATGAAGGGTTAGGGTCTGTACATATTGTTTTTTCTTTCAATTTTGTTTTTTAAATGTAATTTCTAGACCAAGAGTGAAGCCCTATGGCTGACTGTTAGGAATAGGTGAGCCTGGACAGGGTAAAGTTGGATTTGGATCAAGCACCCACGATCTTGGAGAAAAGACTTAGAGGGATGTGCAGAAGCCCTAATGAGTCTCTTTGAAGGATCAAAAGGTGGGAGATGGTGAAAAAAAGTTTGAAGACCAATTTGGTGGCATTTTGTCCAGACTGGTCCAGAGGCCTAATTAATAGGCTAAAAACTAGGGCTTGGTGATAATTGGGGTTGTGCGTGCATTGAGAAGCTAGGATTTTGGATTCTAGTAGAGTTGGTGGATAAATTGAAGATTTTCAAGGTTTCCTATGGGATTTTTTGGAATATTTGGCAGATTTAGACTCAAAATAGTGAAATTTGACCTACTAGGAAATGAGCCAATTATGCTTCCTAGTGAATTTGACCATAATTGGATTGGTAAAGTATCCAGAAGTGTGGGAAAAGGTTCTAATGGAAATTTGAAGGGCCAAGGACATAAAAAAGAGTCTATGGGATGTGTGAGAAGATCTTAAGCAAGGGTTTGGGTTTCTAAGGGAAAGATCTAGCTAAGAAGCCTAGGAAAGTGAAGAACTAGTTGACTAGTTGAACATAGGAGTATTGGTGTCTTCAAAAATTCAACTATACCTCAGAGGAGAAGTTGATAGAGAGGGTCTTGGAGATCCATTTTGGAGAAGAACACAAGGACAGGTAACCATTGGATGGTTAGAAGAGATTAGAACTATTTTGGGAAAGGAAACACTAGAACCCTAAACCCTCTACATCATAGTGGTATCAGAGCCAAAATTTCTTGGAGTTTGTGTATGTCTAAAGGGGAGGAGAGTCAAGAGGTTAACAACATGCCTCCTAAGGAAATGAGTAGGGATGCTATTGTGGAATTGGTTTTGGGCCTCTTAGAGAAGGCTAGTGTGTCATAAAAAAGGATTAAGAAGAAAGTAACTGAATGGGGAGATGAGAGTGATGATGAAGAGACTGAGAATCAGTCAGGAGAATCTAAAGGAAAAGAAATGGATATGAATAAAGAACAAAATATATTCTTGGATGCCTTTAAGTCCATCAACAAAGACAACATGGAGCACATACCCTTCTATTGTGGCAGCTTGAATGGTGAAGATTTGTTGGATTGGCTAGAGGCCATAAACAATCAGTTGATTATAAAGAAGTGGCAGAGGAGAAGAGGGTCAGCTATGCCAAGCCTAGACTCAAAGGATCTACATTGGTGTGGAAGGATGATAGGGTAACCAGTGGAAATAAGAAGATAGTTTCTTGGGAGAGGATGAAGATCAGATTGAGGGCACAATTCTTGCCCATCAATTATGAGATTCAAATGTATCAAAAGTTGCAAAAATTGAGGAAAAAGGAGATGATAGTAAGTGCCTATACTGAGGAGTTTCACAAATCAAGCCTAAGGGAAAGGAGACAAGAAGAAGAAATGGAGAAGGTAGAAAGGTACCTAAATGGATTGAGGTAGGTAATCCAAGATGAAATTAGCATGATGGATCCTGACAGTATGCATAAGTATTTTCAGTTGGCTTTGAGAGAAGAGGATAAGGCTAGGAGGAGGAATGATTTCTATCAAAGAGGAAGGGGTAGTAAAAATAATAAAGGATTCAGAGGCAGAAGTAACTTTGGTAGAGGACAAAGCCCAAGTAGACCAGAAGAGAATTTGTCTATGGACAATAGTGGGAGCAATCAGTATAGAGGTTCTTTTCAAAGAGGGGGATATAGAGGAAGAGGGCGTCCAAGAGGTAGATTTCAGTTCCAAGGAAGGAAAAATATAGTTTTCACTGGAAGATGTTATAATTGCAATCAAGTGGACCATACAATGGGAAGATGTCCTAACAAGACCTCCACATCATCTATGGGGGAAAGAATAAATCAGTCGGTGCAAGAGGATGACACTCAAAGTGTCACTTCTCCTATTTGCAAAGCTGGGATAGTATTGGATGGGGAGAATCTAATGTTGAGAAGGACTTTGTTGAAAGTACCTAATACCATAGAGCCACCTCAAAGAAATAATTTTTTTAAGAATACTTGTCGATCTCAAGGAAATATCTACAAAGTGATAGTGGACTCTAGATCCAAGGAGAATATAGTATCAACAGAGATGGTGGACAAACTAAAACTTATAAGGATACCTCATACCACTCCCTACAAGGTATCATGGCTAAAAAAGGGGCAACAAATAGTGGTAGATGAACAAACCATAGTGGAGTTTTAAATAGGTGAGTATAAGGACAAGGTCCCATGTGACATATTTCCCATGGATGCATGTCATCTTCTTTTAGGACGTCCATGGCAATATGATGTGAAGGTTATTCATGATGGAGAAAAGAACAACTATGTAATCACCAAGCTAGGGAAGAAGTTTCAAATGGATCCATTGCAAGAACCTAATGAAGAGAAGCATGTGGGAACTAGTGTGATGCTCTTGAGTGGAATAGATTTTCTAAAAGCTATGAAGAAGGAGAGAGGGGTATGTTGTGCAGTGATAGTGAAGCCAAAGGAGGAGACCAAGGAGAAATCCAACATGCCCCCAGAGGTATAAGCATTGTTGGAAAGGTATCATGACATGGTGGATAATGGTTTTACAAGTGCATTACCACCCATGAGGGATGTGAGTCATCAGATAGACCTCATACCTGGAGAAAATTTTCCAAAAAAGGCATCATATAAGATGACACCAAGTCAAAATGCAGAGATAGAAAAACAAATTCAAGATTTGTTGGAGAAAGGACTAATAAGGAAGGGTTTGAGTCCTTGTGTTGTGCCTCCTGTCCTAGCACCTAACAAGGATGGTAAGTGGAGGATGTGTATGGACTCCAGGGCTATAAACAAGATCATAATCAGGTATAGATTCCCAATTCCATGGATAGAAGATTTTATGGACAACTTGGGAGGTTCTTGTTATCTTTCCAAGGTGGATTTGAAGTCAGGGTATCATAAAATAAGAGTAAGGCCTAGTGATGAGTGGAAGACAAAATTCATGATAAATGAAGGGTTGTATGAGTGGCTAGTAATGCCATTTGGCCTAACTAATGCACCTAGCACATTCATGAGGCACATGAATGAAGTGCTAGGAGATTTTTATTGATAAGTTTTTAATAGTATATCCTGATGACTGTTAGGGATTTTTCTTGTATGAACCACAATGCTTGAAATGTCTATGTGAACCTTGTACCTTCTACTTCTGATTCAGAGACAAGAAAAGCCTAATTGCTAAGGACTGGATAAGGTCCTTCTTCATTTTTGAGCTCCACAAATACTCAGGCAGGTTTTACCTTTCAAGATGGCTATTAACACAGTATTTGTTGATGTGGACACTAATTAGCTATGTATCTTTATTGGACCAACTTATGAATTATCTTGCTGATGATCAAGCATAACCATAAACAAGATATTACCATACAAATCATAGTTATTATCATAACAATAACCAGTGAAATAAGGATTCTCATCCTTCTTCCTTTTCTTGTAGGAGGGACAACCTAATTGATTCACTCTTCAAGGAATCAATACTATGGACAGTGTCCTGCTGACAGAGGTCCTTAA
>MU227915.1:2302-15595 GCA_018584345.1 Thuja plicata | reverse complement strand
TATGTGGAAGCTTCTAGGGAAATGGCAGTGATTGGTTGTGCAAGCTCTATCAAAAGCCTGATGAGATTTGAATTCTTCTCTCTCTTCCTTGAGCTTCTGGGCTTTCTTGTCATAGAAAGCATCTATTTCCTGACTGGCCTCCTTCAATAGGTACATCTCTCTTTGTGTCCCTCTTCCCCAGAGTTACTTCTATCACCGTGTATTCTATAGCACTTATTGTTGCTTCATCTTTATCTGGGGGAGGCGTCATAATTACAGTGACAATATCTCTACCCAGACCAATCCAAATGGAATGGAGGGTCTGGGTTTCCTTCTATTTGGGTACCCCTATGCCTATGCCATCATCTCAGCTAGGGAGAGATGTGATTTCATTTCCACCAGGGCCTTTCTCTTCTTAGAATCCACGAACCATTGTGGTGGCGGGGGTGGCCTTACTGCCAAAGTTTGATCCTGTGAATCCCTTCTAGGGTTCCGTTGTTCATCCCCAGTGTTTTGAGTGTCTTCTAACTCTTTTTATGTATTTTACGGACCACCTGCATCATCAACCTTAGTGTTATCAATATCCTTTGCCTCGGTGTCCTTGTCCTTAACAACATCAGACTCAACATCTGTATTCCCTAGGTTTCTCCCCTCATCTTGTTGTTGTTGCTACTATTGTTGTTCTTTGGCACCATTTTCCAGGAAATTTTCCTTTGTAGGTGTATTTTTTGGAGGTGGCGGAGGTGTCTGGGAAATATTTAATTGCTGCACCATTGAGACCACCTTGCCAAATGTTACCTTCTTCAGGGTTGGTGGAGGTGTCTAGAGCATGGTGGCTGAGGTTACGGTTGGTCCTGTAGGTCCAGTCCCCTTAGCTGATGCTGACTTCTCACTCTGCACTTGCCTCTTTTCCTTGGTTTTGGTCTCTGGAACCTATATCTCCTATAAATCAAAGATGTCTATCTGTTCTAGCTCCTTTTCTCCTTCTATCTGGACTTCCTTCTCTGTGGTAGCTTCTTTCTCTAGGATCTCCTATTTAGTTGGGATCATTATTTCCTCCTAGGAGGTGATCTCTTCCACCACTTTCTCAATGTCCCCTTCTAAATTTATGAGTTTTTCCATCCCAAATATGTCATCAAAGTCATCATGTGGAGGGGAGGTCTCTAGGGGATCTTCTGGCTGATTGTTTAGCTTGGGGGAGTCTGAGAAGACAACCTATACTTCAGGGATGTCAATGATCCCAAACTCTAGTTTCACCCTTGGCTAAGGATTATTTGTTCTTTTCTTCTTCCTCCTAGTTACCAATGGGGGCTTGATATCCAACATAACTACCCATTATTCCTCTACTGTGATCCTTGGTACACGGACCATTAATTCTACAACTGAAGGGGAATTGGAAGGGAGGACAGGTCCAACCATAATAATTGGGGTGGCCAACTGGGTGATCAATTTCTCCTTCATTTGGTGGGATGCTACCAGTTGAAGCTCTAATTTTTCTATGATGGGAATGGAGGATGGGGCCTGGGGTGGAGTCTTGACTTTTCTCTTTCCTCTATCATCACCCTATGAGGAAGTCCTGGCCCCAGAAGTTGATCCCTGCAAAAATTGGCCAACTTTTCATGTTATTCTTGGACACACCTTCTGAAAATATGCGTGGCTACATTCAATTACATTATAGATGAGATCCTCAATTGTTGGAACTTCCAAGGTGTCCCACTCTACCAGAGGGAGAGCCATCTTGTCTACTCCCTGGGCCTTATAATGTGGGTCCTCCATTGACCCAGTATCTGAAAACTCATTGAGGAACTTTTGAAGTTTCAGCCGCTTCATCATCCCTTGTGTCATCCATACAAAATGCCAGTTCCAAACTTCAAAATTGTCCTGGCAGTCTTCCCAAAAATACTCTAAGTGAAGTTCATGTGGAGGGGCTACCCGGAGAAATGTCATTGTTATCTTGTCTAGCGGATCAAAATTTTTTTTGCTCTAAATAGAATTCTGCCAGCCCTAAACTCTTAAGTTCACTATCGGCCTCCGTTGCCACTGCAAGGTTGTAGGAATAGTTCCCACTAGTGATTGGGAACAAAATGTTGGTAACCTTCTTCAATGCGAAGAAGGTATGCATCTCCAAAATCTATCTGAAGTACTCTAAAATAATTATCCTATCCCCACAATGTTTGGATAATAGGTAGGGTTTCCCAGAGAAGCCGGTCACCCGAATGTATGTGTGCTACTAAAATTGAATGTAATAGTTTCCATAAGTGCTGCCCAAGCTCATCACTTCACTCGATAGCTGATATCCAGAATCTCGAGTGGGTGTGATAATGTTGTAATAAATGAAAGCATCATTTACTCTACAGAAGCTAAGGAAACTGGCCTCCCATTGGATATGTGGGAAATAATCTCATGGAGCATTCTAGCCTCCCATTGGATATGTGGGAAATAATCTCATGGAGCATTCTGGGCCTTTTCTAATTATGAGCTCACCAACTGTAAGTAATCCCTAGGTGATGGGGCGTTGTTGCGTCAGTTCCCATAAGATGTAAGAAGTCATATAAAATTTCGGGGACCAGGTGACCTTGATGAGCTAAGCGTCCACCTGATTGGCGATGATGGTGGCCTAATTGAAATTCTACCCACCAGAAGTGATGTCAAGCAAGAAATAGTACATCCATGCCAAGAATTCTAGGCATGGGGCTTTGCAAAGAGCCTGCTTAAAGTGATGATCCCCATTTGTATGCTTTCCTTAAATTCTATCTAGGGGATCTCTAGTTTCATCTTTTTGAAGTCTTTCCTTGGCACCTTAAGCTAATTAGCATTGAGATACTATCGGGCAATGTGCAAAAGACTCTAAAATTCATCCAAGGCCAAAGACCAGGTGATAATGGCCGCATCGTCAAATTGGGGGATCCCCAGCCCTGAAGCAAAAGTTACAGCATCCAAAGACACCACGGGCGTTGGGTAGCCTATCAGAACTAGGGTGATAAGTATGACAGCCTGGATAGCTGTATTGTAGTGTTCCACTAGGGTGAGGATGAGCTCCAGAGCTTGTAGGGAGTAGGGAAAGTAAGCAGCCTTAAGGATCCTAGAGTCGACCACATTGAGGGCCAATGGATCTCTGGTAGTGCACTGAATGAACATCATCTTTACCAAGGCCTGCATCTCGGCCCACATCCTAACACTTGTGTCAGTAACCAACTAAATTTTGGAATCGACCTTCGATCCTAGAATGGTATCTCCCTTTAGATACTTCATTGTTAATGGGAGTTTTTCCAAGGCCTTCTTGGCCTTCGTCATGATAGTTGTCCTAGTTGTAGCAATAGTGGGAAGTTCCAGAATCCTAGGTGGGGAAGATGCTGATGCCTCAAACATGATTGATGGGTGATATTCTGGCAACCTGCAAGATATGACAATCATCAGTATCGATATTATAATAAAATTTCCGTATCCTGGGGACTTCACCACCACCTCACATCTGTTCTTGAAAGGATGTTAGTATACATCAAACCTAGAGAAATATATGTATGTAATAAAATGACTTAGGTATTTGATTCATGCCTGGACTTGCTGGGGATTTTATCTCATGTAATGAAGTGGAATAAAGACCAAAGGAGGACTTGGGACTCAAACTACAGAAAACTAACCGTTATTGACATGACTATAAATAAGCTGTATTAGGCTAATGTGGGAGTGTCATGTGGCCATGCAGTAGTGGGAGTAATGGCATTAATGCTGACAGTTGTCTAGACTTGCAAGAGCATGAATGCCACTTGGGCCAGTTTTGAATGCTTGCATGTGGGAAACTTAACCCACCATTAAGACTGAACTGATGGAGGAGAGAGAAAACTACCATGGCTCGAAACTGAGGTGTCAAGTTTGAACTAGGTGAGCACCATGAGGGTGAGCTCAAAAATTTCTTAAACAAGAAGAAGCACAGTGAGCTCACCATAGAATAGGAGGAATATACATTAATATACACAAAAATATACTAAGGGCCGAACCACCACACGAGCCTAAGCACATATCGCAAGCTGACTTGTCGACAAGCTATACAACTATGTACAGAGACTACAAGACTTACAAGATATTTATAGGAACTACCAATTTACAACTGTAGAGAGGGAAGACAACCCTCTAGAAGAGCCATCCTACCAATAGGAGGCGACAGGAGGAACAAAAATAGAAACAAAATAAAAATAGAAGACGCAACAAAAACCAAAACCAGAATGAAACAAAAATGAAACTAGACAACACGAAGGAGAACTAGAGAGGCCTACCTTAAAACATGGGGAATGTAGAGGAATGAGCATAGGAGGTGCTCTACAACTGATTCACCTTTGAATGACCATGACCCAATAATTCTAATTATTGTTAATCAACCGTTAATCATAGAGAGCGAATTGAACTTAAACCTTGTTGAATTGCCTTAATTGCCTTAAAATCGCTTTAATCTCTCTGAGTATTTTGATCGTGGTAAGTGTGAAAGTGACTAGTGAAATTTATTTATACCCCTAGGGTAAAACATCCTTCTCTTTCTGCAAACTCTAAAAAAGGCAAACCTTTGGATTCCAAGCCTGGGAATTCCATGTAGTTATACCCTCTAAAAAAAATAGGAAATAGTTATAAAGAATCCCGGAGTCCAGGATCCAATCGACTCAAAAGAAAAACACACTCTAGGACTGGGTCCCAGAGGAAGGAAAACCAAAAGAAAGAGAAATGACCCTCATGGAAGAAAAGCCTGAAGGAAAACAAAAGGAAACAAAAAGGAACCAAGGAAAAACAAAAAAAGAGAAAAGGGGGACCCAACATTTTGCCTACAAAATGTAGGGATGGGTATGCAAGGCATAAACAATGGTGACTCACTGGGATGAATGCCTTAGTTCATTCGAGAACTTCAAAATCTATGCTTAGCAAAAACCAAAATTAATCTTTACCTATAGCATTCTGCTTGCAAAGCGCGAGGTATCTGAGAAAATTTGAGTCATCATTGATTCAATCTTTCAGTCTTTTGTCAGCTGTGAGGTGTGTGCTTTCAAATAAAATCAATCTGATGATTTCTGGGAGTAGCAGAGAGGGGGCACTGAATAAATTAGACCAAAGTCATCCTATCTTGCACACTTTCCCCGGATACTGGAATTCTCTATTATTCAGTTCTTTTATTTTCTTTTCTTTTGAAGATGGGAAGGCGGTACTTCTATCATCGTGAACATCAAGCTTAGATAATTTTCATGGTGGTACTTGTTTCACCTGGCCACCTAATTCACATTTCCAAATAGGAGAGAATGTTCTAGACCTGAGATAATTTTATGATTTTTAGACTTGACCAATAACCAATGCAACTGATCTACCCTCAAGGACCATGTAATTACTTGCTTCTTTGGATTTTCTTTTAATCAATGTCCAGACTTTCAAGATATCAATTCGATGAATATTACTCATAACCTATTACCATACACATAGAACAACTCTGGAGTGTGGACAAATTCCACTGTGCTAACAATAGGTTCCAAACTACCAAAAATGCATAAGGTATCATTCCAGGGACTAGATGTTATGTGAAGCATACCTATCTACAAGAAGAAGATAGCACGCTCGGAGCTCAAAAGAACAGAAAACCGCAAAAAAAAAGAAAGCAAGAAGAAGGAAGACGGTCCCAAAGGATGGCCTACAAACTATTTACAAGGACAAGACACTCCAAGAGGAGGACCGAGAAAGATATTTACAAGCAAGGAATTTACATATTGTACAACTTTGGACAAACCTACCACCTACCTCATTTGAAATAGTGCTTTAGCAACTACCCATTGACAGGATTGGGATAGCTTCTTTGGTCATAGTGTTGAGGTGATAAGTATTTGCCCTGCAGATCTCAGATATCAGATATGGTTTGAGCCAGAGCCATTGAAACTTATTGTGCTTTCCCTTCTTTTCCCAGGCCTTGTCCCACAGAAGGACCAGGTCTGAGATCTAAAAGGCCTTATATTGGGATCTTTGGTCAAACCATCATTTAAATACTACTTGGTGATGCGTGAAGTATTCTAGTGCCATGTCTCTTTGCTCCTCCATTCTCAACAAGATCAGAAGCCAAACTTCCACAATATTATCCTAATTGCTGAATTCCTGCATAAATTCTAAGACCAAGATTTGTAAGTTGATAGAATACTGGATTCTGGGCATAAACCAGGTGAAATGGAGATGTCCCCAGTGCTGACTTCATTCTGATGTGATTCATCCAGAGGGCAAACCTAAGATTTTGGTGCCAGTCTCAGGGGTTTTGTTCTAACAGATGTTTGATCACCTCTAACTAATTTTTATTAGTGGATTCCGCCACACCATTACCCTAGGGGTAGTAGTTTCTAGAGAAATTTAAGGTGATCTACCTTTTATAGGTCCATTCAAGTAACTTAGCCAAAGAAAATGCCAGACAATTTTCACACACTATAGCGAATGGAATTCTGAAATGGGTGACTATGTTTTCTTCCAAGAATTTAATAACTACATCTGCAGTGTTATTTTTGCAAGGAATCACTTCAGCCCACCAGGTGTAATAATTGGTAGCAGTCAAAATGTACCAGTGGTTGGCAGATGAGTTGGGGTTGATTTCCCTGATAAAATCAAATGCCCATTGGAAAAAGGGTCTAACTTCAAAGACCGGCTGCAAAGGCATGGCCTGTAGGTTCCGCTCATGATGTGCCACTGCTTGGAAAGTGTGGCATCTACTAATGTGAGTGTAGACATCCTTAAAGATGAAGGACCAATAGTATCTAGCCCAGATAATCTGGTGGGCAGTGGCATCAGCTGAGCCATGCCCAGTTCTGAACTGCTTGTGAAATTCTTCAATCAGTTTAGCAGCCTGGTCTCTATCTATACACCGGAGGTATATTCCCTCATAGTTTTTGTAGAAAAGTGTTCCATTTTTTTATCATGAAGTGTGTGCTTTTCAGTCGTAGGGCACAATGTTTATTTTGGTAAAGGCCCTTTGGGCATCTGTTGTTGAGAAATATGTATACTAGATCAGTATACCATGGGTCTTGGGTGATGAATTCCACTATGTAAGTTTGGCATTCAATGTCTAGAGTTCCTTTCGCCATTTCTCTACATAGTCCCTGGCCTCAGACTATCTTCATGGGTTGCATTTCTAGATCATATTCTTGGAGGATGACAATCCATTTCCCTTGGTGTTCACCTAGTTCACTCTGCAGTAGTAGAGATTTCATAGCCTAGTCCAGAAATATAGCATGCAATTTACTTTAGAGAATATAATGCAAAAATTTATTCACAGCCTAGATAAGAGAAAAGACATGTTTTTCCAAGGATGAGTATCAAACTTCAGAATTATTGAAGGGGGAGCTCATAAAAGCTATAGGTAGTTCTTCCCCTTCAACTTTCTGGGTTAGGTCTGTGGCTGCAGAATGTGGTGAGGTGAAGGATTATATGTGGAATGGGAGGGAATAGTCCAGATTTTCCAGGAAGGGTGCCTCCACTATGGTTTTCTTGATCTAAGAAAATGCTCCCTTCACCTCGGGGCTCCACTCAATCTTCGTGTCTTTCTTCATCATATCGTTGAGTGGTTTCACTATCTCGGTGAACCCAGTAATGAACCGTCGGACAAAGTTTATCTTTCTAAAGAAAGATCTCATTTCTTTCTTGCTGTCAGGCATTTGTAGATTCAATAGTGCTTCAACTCTCTCAGGGTCAATGGATATACCCTTCTTGAAGACAATATGCCTAAGCATCTTCCCTTCAATGATCCTGAATATATATTTCTTAGGCTTGAGGGAAATTTCATACCAATGACATCTCTCGCAAATTTGGGCAAGGTAGGCAGAGTGATCACACCTATCCCTGGAAAAGATGGTCAAATCATCCATGTAGATGATTGTACAACTATTAACTAGGCCTTTGAATGCAATGTCCATAGCCTTTTGAAATGTTTCCCCTGCGTTGATATGGCCGAAGAGCATCCTCTAGTATGCAAACGTTCCCCACTTGGTGGTGAACGTCATTTTGTCTCTATCTTTATACTTAACCATGACCTAGTTATACCTAGAGTACCCATCTAGGAAGGACATCATTTGGGATCCATTCATGATTTGCAATGCCTCATCTAATGATGGCAGAGGATGATTATCCTTCTTAGATGCCTTGTTCAAATTGTGAAAATCCATGTAAAGGCAGATCTCACCTCTTTTCTTTCTCACAGGGATGAGGTTGGAAAACCAAGTTGTGTGCCAGATAGGAAAGATAATCCAGGCTGATAGCAGTTTTTGAACCTCCTGATGAATTAGAGGCTTGATCAATGGGTCTACCAATCTTTTCTTTCGCCAGAAAGGCTTAGCATCTAGTTTTAGCAGGATGGTATGGGTCATGATGGATGTGTCATAGGTCTTTAGATCCTCATACCCCCACATGATTACATCAATGTATTCTCAGAGAACTGTGAGAATCTTATCCTTCTCCACTAGGGAGTAGGAGGTGCCAATGTGTACAAATGCTTCCTCACTGGCTTGGCCGATGTTGATTTTTTTGAATTTTCCTCCCTTTGAGGAGGATGATATCTTCTCTCGACCCCAAGGGTCTAAATCAAAGATGAATCCTAGCACTACCATCCCCTTAGGGATGGTGTTGGTTGGAAAGTCTATGATCCCATCATCTTCTTCACCCTGCCCAGTATCATCATGATCTCTTTCTTCCACTATCTGATCCTCAAAGATGCCAACATTGGCCATGAAGGCCAGAATATGATGATCATCTTCAAAGACCTAAAATTGAGTGATATTGTCTGGGATGGAAGGGGTGGGGACCATCTCAATTGAAAAATTATAGAGCCATGAGCCAACCATTGGCTCAAGAGTGCTGGCAGACATGGCAAGGGCATCTGGAACATAATTTCTTTTCCAGCGAATAATTTTTATGCCGCAAGAATCAAAATATTCAATGAGGCTGCATGTGCGGTTACGGTATGTGGCCATCATTTTGTCATGACAAGTGTATTGGCTCAAATATTTCTTAATGATCAACTCTTAATCACCCATTGCCTAGAGCTAGGTGATTCCCTTTCTTAGTGCAAATAGGAGTCCAAGGACCAAGGCCTCGTACTCGGTGATGTTATTTGTGCAGTTAAACTACAACTTGTAAGACGTGAGGAAGGATCTTCCCCATGGGTTGATCAATTCCAGTTTGGCTCCGTGGCCTTTCTTAGATTGGGACCTATAAAATTTTAGGGTCCACAAGTCATTGTTCATTTTCTAGGGCTAGGAAGGCGAAGTGGCATTTGGATTGATTTTGGGAGGGTTGGGAGGAGTTTCCTCCTGCTCTGATGGTGCATGGGTGAGGTTTTCCTATGGAGAGGCCTTTAGTTGAGATTCTTGTATAGGTGACACCTTGGGTGTACCACCAGAATGATTGTTGGGTCTAAGAAAATCTGTTTGGTGTTCTTTCTCCTGAAGGGCATTGATGTGGTGAGTAGTAGTGGTGATGCAAGACTCACACTCTAGTTCAGAATGTCTTTGGTAATGCACCCGACACCAAGTTCCAAACAAGAGTGTAGTAGGTGTTGCCATGTTACCTTGTGAGTTAACCTCACCCCTTAGTTTTTCATACAGGTCCTGAATTCTTTGATAAACTATGGTATCCTCCTAGGGGGTGAAATCAAATGTGAGCATCTCAAGGGGTCGGTACACCCTGGGGGAAGTCTCAGAGAAAAGGACTTCATTTACCCTCCTGACTTTGATTAGGGCCTACTTCATCCTGGGCTCACTTTCTACCTAGATCTAGCACGACTGCCCCTCCCAAGGGAGCTACAAGTGGGAGAAGTCAGTGGATAAATACCCATTAAGGGCCTTAGACCAATTTTGAATTAATAACATCCCATAAGTTTCACGAATGTCCACCACTTGGACATCTATTATGCTTGATATTTGGGGGTCTTGGATGAGCTAAATCTGGATGTTCTTCAACTCACCTACCATTTTTATATCAGTTTTGTCTAGCTAGACTACTACGCCTTTAGATGGAGTGGGAAAGAGTCTGAGCTTCTGGCATATAGATAAGGGCATGATGTTGCTCAAAGCTCTAGAATCTACCAAACAATTGTGTAAGTTCTTCCCTTGTATGTTCAGATCTAGTAGGAAGGGAGGATCCTCTATGTTTCCTCAGAAGACAGTCGCATTGTCATCGTCAAAAGTGATAGTCTTGCATGGGTGACCGACAACTTTTGGGTTTCCCAAGAGCTTCAGAAGGGACTTCTTCTACTCAGGATAATTCAACAAAACCTTCATCAAGGTCATTGAGGTGGTGGTTCTTTCCAACACATTTGTGATGTTAAACCTCCCCCCAGGTAAAGTTGGCTTCCCTCAGCCAGATCCTTAGCTTGGTTAGAGCCAAGCCCTTTTGGTGGGAAGGAGCGATCAGTTGTGTTATCTTAGGGAGGGGTATCTTTCAGAGGTGTTCATGTGTAAGCTGGCCCTTTTCCAGCCTAACCCCAAGCATTGTAGGGATTCTGTGGGTTAGTGAAGGAATTGGCCTCAAATTCCATGATAGATTCATCAATGAACCTCTGCAATTTGGGCTCTTCTTCATCATCTTTGTCTATCCCAAAGAAGACGGTCTCATAGGTGAAGCCACTGTGAGTAGGTTCTTGCGCTAATGTTTCCAGGGGAGTAGGATCGACAGGTTGCTATCTGTCCAACTAGGAGATCATGATGACCTTCTCTAGTGTGGCACAGTTCACCTCAGAATGAGAGCTGATGTCATGCAATCTACACCAGTTGGTCAGGGTGTGGAATTCTGCAAGCTATACAGAATGACTAGGTCCACCACCGCCCTGAGTGGTGTTTTAGTTCAGAGGAGAAACTACAGTTTTTACATTGTTGTTCCATTACTATTGGTTGGGCCGAGGCCTGTTGTTATAGTTCCTTCCACCAACATTGGTATTTTATTATCTAGAGAAGATGTTCCCTCTCTGGGAATTAGGGTTGTGAGGTGCGAAAGGCCCCACCTTCAGCTATCCCATGTCCACTGTTAGAGAGGACACCAATGATTGAAGGGATTCAACCTTGGTGGACAGCTGGGTTTTTGTGTCACAGTGTGACAGTTGTTGTGGATGGCTCCTGGGGAAAGTGACAACAGCTCCTAGAGTCAAAGACTACAATCCTCCAGCCACAGGTGACTAGAAGAAAGGTACTCCAAATGGTTGTGTTAGTGGTTGTTGCATTTTCTGCGGCTAGTTCTAGGGAACAAATTCCAGACCTGGTATTGTCTGGTTTTCTGATGGGTATATGTACTAGGCCTATTGGTCTATCAGCGATGGTGGGTTCATGGTCATCACTGGGGAACCCATTGCCTGATTGGGGTTATATCCCCTGGTGTAAGAAGTTCTGCTGGGTATTGTGTTGAATGGTAAGCTCTACCCAATCCCACTGGGAGCTTTTCTCAAACCGTGAGACAACTCGAGGGCTAGGTTGTAAACCTTTTCCAGAGTATTCTGGTCATTTACGGCGGTGGTTCTCCAAAGGAGAGTGGCAACAAAAGGGTCCATGGTGTTAAGATATGATTGGATGGTCACGTCCATGGATGGGATGAAGGGGCCCATGCATCGCTTCAAGGCTCTTTAGAACCGATGGTTGAATGTTGTGAGGGGCTCATTCGGTTCTTTCCTGATGGAGATAAAGTGGTTGTAGGACCTGCTAGGTCCACATGAGCATAGAAGGCCACCAAGAAGGCATCCTCCATATCTTGCCAACTGTTGATGGAGTTGGTCGGCAAGTTGAGGTACTAGTTCAGCTTGTTCTGTCCCAAGGACAGAGGGAAAATCCAAGTCACAATGTCCTCATGTTGGATCTAGTGTCAGTTCATGGCATCTTTGTATGCCTATAGATTCTATTTTGTAGTTTGTCAGCCTAGATGCTCATACCTGGGGCAAATATTCTCTGGATGTGAAGGAAGATTGTTGGTAGTGGCGGGGAACTACCCCATTGGGGACCCAGTGTTACCAAAGTATGCAGCCATCGGGGGTGTTTGATTTTGGCTATACTGAGCATTGGTCCTCGAGATTATTTGAGAAAATTGAGTATTATACTATGTAGTGAATCCCTAGATAAAGTTGGCATGTTGTTTGGTCTTTGGGGTCCTTTTCTTTCAAGAAGGAGGATCGAGTTCAAAAAACCTTCTAGGATTAGGGGCTGATCTAAGGAATCTTTCGAATCATACAGGTGAAAATGATCCTATCCCGCTAAAGGTCTGATTCCTAAAACTATGGCTTGGGGAACCCACGGGCAGTGTAAAGTTAAAATCTTCTGAAGGGTATAGGCTTATGCCCTCCTTCTAGCGCCAGTTTCTGTTGACAGGACTTTGTGACCAGTCTCATCAATAGATGTAAGTTGTCACTGGGTACTGGGGTATAGGCCAACTTTTCCTATAAATTTTGTCCATGGAATAAATTCTTCATGCCTTCAAGCACCTGAGTGTCGGGTCTTGACAGTGCGGGGAGCTAATTTGGGTGTGTGACTATTTTGTTCGGGGGGATAGCTAGTTTTTGGCTTGTCTTCTTCTGGGATTTTGTAAGTAGGTCAGGTTTCCTGCAAGCACACATTAGTTTACCTTATAAACTTCAAAATATATGCCAAAGTTAGGAGTTCATTTATTCTAATTGTAGTTTTGCTAAATATTTCAAACATCAACCATGCTCTAAAGAATGATACTAAATACTGAACATATACAAAACCAAAGATTCATACATATTTAATACCAAGGGAAAAGAGGTCATTAATCTACTTAAAACATTAGAGAAAAGGACATCAGAAACATAAAACACAAAAGAGTGTTAAAAAAGAGATCAGAACACCAACAACGTCATTTCCATAATTCTTCTTTCTTCATTAACAGGTTTTCAGCATCACTGGTGTGTACATCAATGACTCCAAGAGAGCATCTAACTATTGAGAACTACTAAGAACTACTAAGAATTGAGCTCTACAACTAAAAGAAATGAAATATTGAAAACTAATAGTATGGGCTACAAAATCATCAAATTTTCTGACCCTTGAAATGAGGTCAGACTTATTATTTATACACATACTTTCCCTAAAGTTTACCCTAATCTAACTGTACACTCAATATTAAAATACAATATCTGGTGGCCTGTACTACCTACACCACTTAAAATCACCTTGAAAGAGTAGAGGCCTGACAAATTGGTAGTAGAAGAAAAAAATTAAGGATGGAAGAATCGGCCTCAAGAAGAGTGCCACAGAGAGAGTAGAAGAAATCTGATCTTCCCAAAGTTCAAGGCTACATGCCTCATTAATACAAAATATA
>MU227914.1:225951-258980 GCA_018584345.1 Thuja plicata | reverse complement strand
ATAGGAAAAAGGTCTAGATATGGAATTATATTTTAATGTTTAAAAGTAATGTGACAAGTTATAATCATTTTAGGAAGAACTGATGTAGATTTGGTATTGTAGGGAAATAGTGGATGTCAATACTTTCAGTGGGTCAATGAAATCACATTTACATTTACCCCATCTACGTCTATACCTAATGTAGGAAATGAGTGCAACTTGTGCAAGGCTCGAGAGACATCTAGTGCCGCTGAGATTGCTTCAATGGCGAAAGCAAAAATCATGTTTTTGTGATGCCTTCTTTGTGTAGTTTGTGCACTACTTTGTTGGGACCATATGCATAAATGTGATTAACAGAGGGCTATTGTAGATATTGAAACTTTTTTAGAATTTCAAGTAGATACGTTGGACATATTTTGATGAACTTATTGTTGTTTATGACTTTGTTATGATTTTCTATATCTTGGATGGGTTTTTGTAAACTTTATCCTTGTTCCTTTTACAAGTGTATGGCTTGACTATGCACATGTATAATTGTAGATGAGGATCAGTAATAGGGTGTTAGGCATTGGTTAGATCCTTTGGATCTAACCCCATCTTTTCCTTCCTTGCAGATTTTGGATCATACAGGAGCATACTGGATTCAACCCCGGAGACATTAGCAAGGATCACCCAACTTCATAAAACAAGAACGGAAAGAGCCCAACTTAAAAGTAGAAGAAATATAGACCTGTCTAGTGAACATATTGTACTGAAGGTGGAGTCTGATGCCGCTTCAACGCATCAGGCAATGATGCAAAATTTAATATCTATAGTCGTTGCAGCAGCATCAGGCGCCACCTTCAACACATATGATCACTAAACAGGTATGTATGATGTCTTCTATAAACACGTCACATTCCATATGGTGTTAGAAGGCCCACATGGGCAGAAATTCAAGAAAAAGGCTCAGGAGGCTGCTAAGTCTTTTGTACAACTTTTTTCTTGGTAATTTGAAGTCATCAATGGAAACTTACAATCCTAAACAATTAGTATACCATTGATGGCTTCATAATTATTAAGTGAAAGGGAGTTCTCTGATCTGGAACCCCCTTTGGTGACGATCCTATGTAGTTCCACATAGACACGACACGTTCCTTAGAAGACTTTTAATCTCACAACAGCTGAGAAATATAAATATAGGCATCATGGTCACAATTCTTTGGATACACAACATAAACAACCAGGAGAACATATGGTGTTAGAAGGTCCAGATGGGCAGAAATTCAATGGTACAATTATGGTCTTGTAAAGATAAACTGAAACTGGAATTTCGGAAAAAGTTCATAATTATGCACAAACTTTTCCCAGCCTTGCTAAAATTCCAGTTCCACTTTATCTATTCAAGACCATAATTGTACATTGAATTTATGCCCATCTGGGGCATTCTAAGACTATATTCTATGCAGCTGCACATGCATTCTCGATTCAGAGTGGGAAAATCTTATTTTGGATGCGAGGGAGAGAAGCCAATTCACATAAAGAACATGCACATAAACACATAGTTGGGAAACATTAATGTAGATATCACAACAACTGAGAAACATAAATGTAGATATCATGGTCACAATTGTTTGGAGACACAGCATAATTGAGTGGTATACCCAGACGATGCAATGCAACCACTACTCCTCCAATTCTAAGTTGGCACTGCAGGATCCAAAACCCATAGATAAGGAATAAATTTAGAGAGCGGAGGAGTCAAGCCTAGTCAACGCAGCAGCCCACGCAGTGGCTGTCACATCATCTGAGCTGATCATGACCTTGGCGAAACACTAGGACTCAGATAAAAGGGTGGTCCAAAATACAGAGGGACAAGTGGTGTTGTACATTAGACCGGATATCATAGAAGAGATCTTCCACCTCCATAAAGGCATAGACAAGTTCTATGAATTCCTCATTGAGAAAGGCAACATATGGTTAACCATCAAAGGGGAAGATGCATATAACATTGTCAATAAAAACTACCTCGAGCAACCTCTCCCCAAAAACAAACTGGGTAAGATAGACCTCGGGAGGGGGTACATGAAAGATGATATCCAGGCAGCAATAACACTACTAAGCCGGGTATATGGATTACCTTAGTCCATCTAGCTGGAGAATTGGATGATCCTCCCAATAGAGAAGATCAGAGGTCGTAAGTCCAGGTTNGATTGGGGAACCATCATTAGTGACAGGTTGGATGAACAGCTGATTGCAGTAAAGCACAACCCCAAGTTCTATATGAGTACCTATGTGGTGTACTTATTGGTAGCATGGGAAAAATACCCAGGACTCGCCAAGAGGGGGAACATAAATGATCCAAACACCTGGCCCCACATTGTATACCCACAGCTGATGACAAGGACAAACATGTCAGAAGACATCCCTGACTACAGGATAGTCAATGATGCCTTCATCTTCGCAATCATCCAATCCATTGAAGGCGATTTTGCAAAGAGGGTGTCAGAGGAAGCAGCTGCCAAGGTGAGGGCCATTGGGGCCTACTACATACAATATAAGACATTCACATACATCTAGGTGGCAGGGTCTACTTTGAAACCCAAGAAGTTACCCAGATATCCATCTGATTGGATAATCACTTTAGAAATGGTCATAAAGCTCGTTGACGCATATGAGTATATAAAGCACAAGAAGAAACATTGTTGGGACTTCCCTATTCTTATGGGCCCATACACTCTACAGGATATGAAGGTTTGCAAATCCTTGGCGTTTGAATGGTATCAATGCCTGCTTTATCTTTACAAAAAATTCCTGCCTAGGTTCGACCCAATAGGTATGTACAGCCACATGATTGGCAGGTTCTATATCCACGAACCACATCTTGAAGATCGCTGGATCAATTGTGCAGATGATCATGAGGTCGGGATTAGGGACTATTTCAGGATGTCCCTTACCCTTGCACAGGATACTTTGAAGACCTCAATTCCTCCAAAGGTTTGGGAGAATGATTCAGACAGAGTATTAGAGGCAATTTACACTTTGGATAAGATATATGATAGGCCCATCATGATTGCCGAAGTTGATAAAGATGAGAATGATGACATTGAGTTTCGAGCTAGGCATGTGCTCTGAACGACTAAAACTTGGATCCAAAGGCCTTATAAGATGGATCCAATCTCGGTGAAGACATTAATGGATCCACCCAAAAAGGTGGATAAACAGCATGGGGAGAAAAATACAGTGCCACAATATAAGAAAACACCACCACAGAAGCCAAGCACGGTTTATGGCCATGAACGCACGGTAGAGTATGGGTCAAATCCGAGGCACAAAGATCCAAAGACTAGAATGATTGGACAAATATATCCTCCAGTGCAATCATCACAGGCCCCACAAGATGAAGGCCCTTCCACTTTTGGCCAATCTCCTCCTACTACCAAAAAGGGTAAGAAAACCTATAAAAAAAAGAGAGCTCTGCATCTCCCCAACTATAAACCTTACAGGAAGAACCAGAAGAAGAGGAAGAAGTACCTCTGGTCAAAAGGACAAGATCTCAAAAGAGGAAGGAAAAGGAAACTACCAGGAAACATAAAGAGGACCCTAAGGAACAAGACAATCCTTTGGAGGCCTTAGGATCAGATGAATTCTAGATATTTTACTTTGAAGGTCTAGAGGGATTTTCGGACTTAGGGCAAGACACATCAGGTTATGCGATAGGGTATGACACGGGAGATCCATCACTCTTCCAGTCCTAGGTGACCCTCACTCCACCTCCCACTCAGTTCACCAATCCAGCGTTGAACGTACCTATCAAGGGTCTAGGAATCAAGATGCCCCCATAGCCCAAGACATGACAGGGGATAAAGCCATAGGAGAGACTCCCACTACCACTCCACTACCTCACATTCCCACTCCACCAACTACTCTCCTGCCTCCAATTCCTACTCCACCACCATTTCTCCCAACTCCAACACCAACTTCACCTCCAACTACTACTCTCCCAATTCCCATTCCAACTCTTCCTACACCTACTCCACCATCATTAGTCTCTTTTCCTTGCTCCATCCCAACCCCAGAGGGTCAATAAGTGCATAAGTTGTGTCACCTTTCAGGACCACGCTGAAAGCAATGACCGATGTTAATACAGAAGTGTTGATCAGCTCCTCAGGAGATGAAGACCAAGACAAGGAAAGACAAGACAAGGCAGCAGAAGAATAAAAGGTAGAAGAGGGAAGGGAAGAAGGACAAGGACAAGGACAAGGAATGAATGAGGGAGAGGGTGAACAGGGAAGGGAACAGGAAGAAGGGTCAGATAAAGAAGTAACCCCGGGGTCCCAAAACTTGGCTTCAGTCCTCCATGTTGCCCCATATGAGCCAGTCACCGCATTTAGTAAACCTACCTGGTTCACTAAAGAGATTCAGTTGAGGAAGAGAACTTACACAGATGAGGAAGAGGGGGAAGATACAAATATGGCGTCTGTAGGGCAAGCCTTCCACCAAACAGGGGTCACCATACCAGCACAGACAATATCCTATGTTACCCAAGACACTGGGCTTCGCTGGAAGGCCCAAGTTGCAATTCCTTCTGCTAGCACCTCTTAGGCACAAGCGACCCTAGAATATTACACATTCGAAGAAGTAGACTTGGGTGAGCCCACCAGGGAAGGGAGACAAACACTGGAAGCCTTAGGGGTTAAGCATGCTCTAGGGTTTATGAGCAAGGATGAGGAAACCATAAAATCCTTGACAGAACAGAATGAAGCTTTGAAGAAGTTCATTCACAAGATGGTTGGTCCTATTGACCCAAGTTGCCTGGAGGCCTCATTACAGGCAGTATTAGAAAAAAGGAATACCCCAGACTTGTCGGTAGGCTTGACCCCGTCTTTTATCCAAGCAAGTGCGGATTGGAAAGGTGATTTTGAGCAGTACGGAGAAGAGGCCATCAAATGGGTATTTAAACCTTATAGGGTCATTTTGATTGAAGCTACAAATTTAATAGACTTGATGGAGAATGAAGGTGGCTTGGATTCTGAGATAGACAAATGACAAGTCGCCCTCCAAGACTTAGAAATAATCAGGAAACAACGTTTTCAGATATTGGTAAAAATATATGAAGGTGAAGAGCTCGACAACTTCGAGACCTGGATCAAATGGATGGCCAAGATAATTAAGGTCTATAAGAAATGTCAAGCCTCCATATTGGAAAAGAAGAAAGAGGTCTTGGAGTGGGTAGAAAAAATAGATGTTTTCTTCACAGGAATTGGCCTCGTCTTGTACCAAGATGAAGATAAACATATCTTACGGCCATCAAAAGAAGTGGTCCAACAATTTAGGGATATTATGGCAGGTATCAGTACCAAGGAGGCCATACAATAGTTGTTCTATTTGAAAGAAGAGATGTTAAGGATGTCAGAACATGAAGAGGAGTTCCAGTTCTTTGCTTCCGAATTAACTATATTTAAAGAGAAGCAAGAACGAAAGGTCAATAAGGTAAAAAGGAAGGAAATAAACTACGAGGAAGTTCAGGAGATCATACAAAGACTCTGGGCTGCACATCCAGAAGTCTTCCCAAACTGACTCCCCGGACCCCTTAAGCATTTCGGGGAAGACAGTATCAACACTTCGCAAATTTTCTCCAAAGGCATGTTTTAGCCTTTCAGCCCCCTCAGGCAATGCAATTTTCCGCCTTTTGGCCTCCCAGCTTTCAACCTTTCGGCCTTCCAGATATTTTGTCCTTTCGGCCTCCGAGATGTCCGAAACTTTCATACCTTCAGGGTTGGTTCGACACTTAGCAAATTTTGGGCACTTAAAAAACTTCGGAGTAGAGGTCGGGGGCCGAGATTCTGAGTGTTTCCAGCAAGATCACCTTTTTGCATGGCAGTTGAACTCCGGATTAAATTGATGATTAACTTGAGTTCATTTTGGAAGGACTAAGGGTCCCCTATCAGTTCCCACTGCAAGAAGAACCTCCTGATGAAGATTCCAAGGAAGAACTCCAAGAATCAAGAAGAAGACTGCAAGTTCACAAAAGAAACCCTATCTTCTTTCTCTTTCTTTTCTTGACGAGTTTGATCCCTCTTGCGTGGACAAACTGATTGTAAATGAATTTAAAATCCATGCAAGTTATTTAGTATCAGTTAGCAATAGTTTCTTTTCAGCAAAGTTTTAGTTTATTTTCATAAATTTAAACTCTTTGATGCCCTAATTTTGGCATTCAGAGGTGGTAGATCAAAACTCTATATATTGTAATCAAATCAATGTAATAGGATTGGATTCTTAATGCAATAAAGATCTACATTTGGTGCTTCATTCGTGGTGTGTTAATTTCTGCCATCTATGCGAATTGGTGAATGTGTGCATACATTGTTCATTATTTTCAAAGAGCCTTTTGCTTTGTTGTGTTTCGAATTTGGCTTTACCTTAGTTGGAGTTTGTTGTTGTGTATCTACCTTGTGACGAATGCGTGGAAGGGATTGTCTATTGGGCTTAACAATAAATTCGTCTCGTGGGTGCGCACATCTTGGTGGCTTCACGATTTGATAGATTTTGAATATCTTGCACGAGTGAATTCATCTTCTCTCCAAACGCTTGCACCCATTGGGTATAGAATTGCGACTTTTTCTTATTTATACCTCTTGGGTTTGTTCCAAATCTCTCCATCATTCAATTCGCAAGGAAGGGTTTACAGAAGTTTATGTCTGTAGGAATTCATTTTAGTAATTTACTTTATTTCTTGTTACCTTGCTCCTTTCAATTTTGTCTTAAATCTGAAAGTAATCATCTTGAAATACAAAATTGCACTTTGAGTTAAACGTAAATCTTGTTAAAACACAAAACCCCAAAAACAGTACTAAAGATTGTTTTGTAGTTTGATGTCTTGAACATACCAGCAAAGGCCTCCTCGTGAACATTCACATTTATCTTCAGCTGAGTAACCAAGCAGGTTGTGACCCGACCCTAGAGAACCTTGGGAATAAATTCGTTATTCTTTCAAGAGAGGAAATCGAATCTCGAGATCCTAGCAAGTTGGCTTGTGTAAAAACGATGCTTAAGCTCACCTCTGTGATAGGTACATTTGACACTGGATTGGTGAACTGAGTGGGAGGTGGAGTGAGGGTCACCTAGGGCGGAAGAGTGATGGAGCTCCCGTGTCATACCATGTCGCAAAACCTGATGTGTCTTGCCCTGGGTCCGAAAAGCCCTCTAGACCTTCAAAGTTAGATATCTATAATTCATCTGATCCTAAGGCCTCCAAAGGATTGTCTTGTTCCTTAGGGTCCTCTTTATGTTTCCTAGTAGTTTCATTTTCCTTCCTCTTTTGTCCAGTCATTCTAGTCTTTGGAGATTTGTGCCTCAGATTTGACCCATACTCTACCGCGCGTTCATGGTGTTGAGTGTCGTTTTTACACAAGCCAACTTGCTAGGATCTCGAGATTTGATTTCCTCTCTTGAAAGAATAACGAAGTTATTCCCAAGGTTCTCTGGGGTCGGGTCACAACCTGCTTGGTTACTCAGTTGAAGATAAATGTGAATGTTCATGAGGAGGCCTTTGCTGGCGCGTTTGAGACATCAAACTGCAAAACAATCTTTGGTACTGTTTTTGGGGTTTTCTGTTTTAACAAGATTTACGTTTAACTAAAAGTGCAA
This sequence comes from Thuja plicata, assembly GCA_018584345.1. Lineage (NCBI taxonomy): Eukaryota > Viridiplantae > Streptophyta > Pinopsida > Cupressales > Cupressaceae > Thuja > Thuja plicata. The sequence goes on along the minus strand of MU227914.1, from coordinate 251,372 downwards.
TTTTTTATTTCAAGATGATTACTTTCAGATTTAAGACAGAATTCAAAGGAGCAAGGTAACAAGAAATAAAGTAAATTACTAAAATGAAAGCCTACGGACATAAACTGTTGTAAACCCTTCCTTGCGAATTGAATGATGGAGAAATTTGGAACAAACCCAAGAGGTATAAATCAGACAAAGTCGCAATTCTATACCCAATGGGTGCAAGCGTTTAGAGAGAAGATGAATTCACTCGTGCAAGATATTCAAAATCTATCAAATCGTGAAGCCACCAAGATGTGCGCACCCACGAGACGAATTTATCGTTAAGCCCAATAGACGATCCCTTCCACACATTCGTCACAACAAGGTAGATAGACAACAATAAACCCCAACTAAGGTAAACACGAATTCAAAACACAACAAAGCAAAAGGCTCTTTGAAAATAATGAACAATGTATGCACACATTCACCAATTCGCATAAATGGCAGCAATTAACACACCACAAATGAAGCACCAAATGTAGATCTTTATTGCATTAAGAATTTGACCCTATTACATTGATTTGATTATAATATATAGAGTTTTGATCTACCACCTCTGAATGTCAAAATTAGGGCATCAGAGAGTCTAAATTTATGAAAATAAACTAAAACTAAAACTTTGCTGAAAAGAAACTATTGCTAACTGATACTAAATAGCTTGCATGAATTTTAAATTCATTTACAATCAGTTTGTCCACGCAAGAGGGATCAAACTCGTCAAGAAAAGAAAGAGAAAGAAGATAGGGTTTCTTCTATGAACTTGGAGTCTTCTTCTTGATTCTTGGAGTTCTTCCTTGGAATCTTCATCAGGAGGTTCTTCTTGTGGTGGGAACTGATAGGGGACCCTTAGTCCTTCCAAAACGAACTCAAGTTAATCATCAATCTGATCTGGAGTTCAACCGCCATGCAAAAAAGTGATCTCGCTAGAAACACTTAGAATTTCGGCCCCCGACCTCTACTGCGAAGTTTTTTAAGTGCCCAAAATTTGCTAAGTGTCGAACCAACCTTGAAGGTCTGAAAGTTTTGGCCCTCTCGGAGGCCGAAAGGCCAAAATATTTGGAAGGCCGAAAAGCCGAAAGGCCAAAAATTGCATTGCCTGAGGAGGTCGAAAGGTCGAAACCTGCCTTTGGAGAAAATTTGCTAAGTGTTGAGACTGTCTTCCCCGAAATGCATAAGGGGTTCGAGGAGTCAATTTGGGAAGACTTCTGGATGTGCAGCCCGGAGTCTCTGTATGATCTCCTGAACTTCCTCGTAGTTTATCTCCTTCCTTTTTACCTTATTGACTTTTCGTTCTTGCTTCTCTTTAAATATAGTCAATTCGGAAGCAAAGAACTAGATCTCCTCTTCATATTCTGACATCCTTAACATCTCTTCTTTCGAATAGAACAACTCTTGTATGGCGTCCTTGGTACTAATACCTGCTAGAATATCCCTGAACTGTTGGACCACTTCTTTTGATGACCATAACATATGTTTATCTTCATCTCAGTACAAGTCGAGGCCAATTCTTGTGAAAAAAACATTTATTTCTTCTACCCACTCCAAGACCTCTTTCTGCTTTCCAATATGGAGGCTTGACATTTCTTATAGACCTTAATCATCTTGGCCATCCATTTGATCCAGGTCTCAAAGTATAGTCATAGTTGGCTAAATAAATTTCTTACATTTTGTAATTGAACAGATTAGTTTCGGACTACATGTGGGTTGGTAGTTTGCAGTTTCCGTCAATTGGTAGTCTTAACCAGCTCGGTACACTATTTATTTGTTGTTCGTTGTAGTCGGGAGATCTATCCCTCCATTGATTGTACTTATTGCATATCATTGGAATGGAATACAGTTTCTCACTTTCTCGAAACTATATTTGTACTTGTTTTATGTTCTGTAAGTTACATTCTCGTTTACTCTGCATGTTAAGTTGCATAACCTTACTAGAGTAAACAGTGACATCACTGCTTGCCAAGAAAGTGGCTGGTGGACCACCACACTGGTTTTGGGTACCTCCATGCATAGTGGCGGATGAAACATATGATAAAAAAGGCTCTACTACACTAGTGTTGTTGGCTCGTCTCTTAAAGGAACACATTGCCAGACAAGGAAGACTAATGGTCTAATATATGCACCAAATGATCGGGCCAATATAGAAATCTGCTCTATGTGATGCAGACAAGATGGCCCTTTATGTCTTTTATCTTTTTCGTCAGGTACACCCACTAAATCTTCAACTGATCATCAATAAGTTCTTCTAGAAACTGTGACCATTGATGAAAGCTTGAACCATGTGTGACTGCCCGGCATAACGAACACAAGTGACAAAGCTTATGGTGGAGAAATACCAGTAGATTGTCAATCATGATCAATTTGAATTAAAGTAGTTTCTGACTAGAACCATCAAGATGGCTCCATCCTGAAATCATTGCTATAAAAATACACCACAGATACAGAGGAAGCAGCATTCAACTCTAATCATAGGATACAAGATTATGCTCATAATTTTGATATTTTTTAACTGTCCCAAATAACCATTATATGTATTCTGCAACAAATTTAAACTCGTATAAGATAAAATATTATTTGAATATTTGAATATATAGCAGTCCTAAATATGACCTCAGATGGCATTCCCTAACTACCAACTACTTCCCCTACAAGTAAAGATTGTAATACAACCCTCTCAGTCAACTAGTTACAAAGACAACCTACATGGAACCAAAGGCAGCCTCCTCTTCGAACTCTATGATACTCTATCAATGGGTATAAAAATCACTGTACCTTCATAGTTGGTGATCTGTAGTTTGGCCTGGGTTATAGATAAGCCTCAGAAAAATGGGCTTTGAGTTACTTCATTTTTCTTCAAAACTTTGAAAATCTAGATCTGATATACCTGTTCATTGTATGTTGTCAGTTCCTTATAAATGAAATGGGTTCTTCTCTAAACAGAGATTGTCAGCATCATCATCTTTTCGTCAAATTATTATTGATTACATCAATGAATGATAATTCTAGATGGAGGATTTAACAGAAAAGATGATGCTCAAAAAATACAAGGCATCTGACCCTGATTTGGTTCCTTGTATTGGTATCCAATACATGGATAAGGAGTTGAAAGCTTCAAACAAAAATGTGTTTGGATGGCTATTAAGGATTAATTTTCGGCAAAAAATAGTTGTTTTCATTGATGAAAACGATTTAACAGTTGCTTCCCTCCAATTATCTTCATTGGCTTCAATATTTCCTTGTCATCTCAAACCACTTTTAGGAAGAAAAAGAGTGCTGATTTAGGGCTATACTTAAAAACACATTTTTACCAAAAGTAGGTAAGCAACCGGTATCCATGCCCAACACCAACTATAACATTTTGTTATCAAGCTTGATTCAACCATGATACTTGCAGTTTAGAAGTGGAACAAGATTTCAATCAACAATACCTTGGCTTGAAATTATAGGACATGAATAAATCCCACTCTAATTCAACCATGATACTCATTATGCAGAAGTGGAACAAGCTTTCAATCAACAATTGTCAATACCATAATTTGACATTACAGGACATAAATAAATCCACTCTTGTGCTGAATTTATACAATAGCTGTTAATAAAGAAAAGCTTATCCCAAAAAACAAAAAAAATTAGTCATGATTTGACTCATGCAGTACAATATTAGTTTGAGATAGAGATCTCAATCTTTCCATCTCTGAGTGAATATTGACATAAAAAAATGGCATGACTTATTCTATTCAATTGGCGAATTTAATCAGAAATATAATCTTACCTTACTGCCTTTGGCCAACTAGGGAATAGGACAGAGTCATTATAATTCAATCTAAAGCTGAATATTATCAAGGCTAGGAAACAATATATGAGCATTTGTATCAGTGCTTGATTTTCTGTTCAAATTTATATATAAAGAATTTTCTAGAAAAGTGGACCTTCACTTTCATATCAAAAAACAGAACTAAAACATGCAAATGCAATCTGACATTATTGTCATTGAATGTGTTTGAATTTTAAATGACTTAAAGAAGGAAGAAAGATAAAGACCTTTGGTTGACAGCGTGCCAACTTTGAGGCATATTTAGAACCAAAGAAAAAATGTATTCTTAGACTGTAAAGGATACAAATTTATCCCCATAATTCTCATGTGCTGATTTTATTTGCAAAAAAATGTTTTCTTTAAAGTAGCAAATAGGATAGAGAGTCGTTTAAGTCCAGCAATTGTCCCTTGAGCACATCTAATATTTGGCTTATTTTTAAATAAATATATTAGCAGATCGTTTACTTCTGGAGAGAGATTTAAAACATTTACAACTTCATATTTAAGTTTTTTTTTTGGTGCCTAAAAAAATTCACAATTATACATACTGTACACAAGCTGTACTGAGAAAAACTTCCCTTTGCAATACTCACTGCAAGCTTGTGCACACAAAACAAGTACAAAACACTTTTTTGAAGCATTAAAAGCAGATAATTTTCCTGACTAAGAAAAAAGTTGCAATCCGTCTACTTCTTTAATGAAAACCAGAATAGAAGTATGTCTTCAAGAGAGCAATCTTCTTTGGACGAAGAACATGATTCAATTTATCAAATTCTTATATGCTAGAAGCAAAAGGATTAATGCCAGTAGAAGCTTCCTAGTCCAACCTGCACTTCTCAATGCCACTACACAAAATCCATGACAAGCATTCACTCTATTTATTTTCTGTCCCCATATCTTGTCTATCCAACCTATCCGAGAACCTTCAAACAATATTTCTTTCTGTCTCCAAATTCTGTAACAATATTCCCATTATATAGCTTTTGGATTTTAACAGCATTGCTTATTTTTCCCATGTGAATATCAAGTGGCCAATATTCCAGCATCTACAACCTGGCTCACTTTTTGTCGGGCCTTGTTCACCTTTTGCATAGCTGGTTTATCATGCTTTGGCAGAGGTGATTTTTTCTTTGCCTCGGAATCAGTGATAATTGGGTGTTCTTTAGAATTGTCAATATGGTTGTCACTGTCACGCGAGGGAATTTTTTCTTGAGAAGTCTTTACATTCATCTGACCCATTTTGGTAGAAAGCATGATTGCTTTCTTTACGTTGACCCCCACCAGATGCTTGTGGCCATTTATGTGCCCATTTGTAGAATTGCTGTTTTCCAAACCATCCTTCATGCCTTGAGAAAGCAAGCGATTTTCCCATGGACGGGCAGCAATCCAGCGTTCTATCCAGCTCCAACCCCAATTAGTCTTATCAATTTCATATCCAGAATATCCAAGGTTAGATTTTGAGCTGGCTCTCCACTGCAGAAACAATGGAACCATAAGGCCTTTCACACAACATATCAAGTTCTGAATGAAATAAGGGCAGAATTAAACACATCGATTTGAGTACATGCCTGATGAGAAAAAGCATATGCCATGGCTCTTTCACGTCTTACAGAAGCTTCTTCCCTCTGTTGTACCCTTGCTATAATTTCATCCATTGTTTCTGCACCATCCAGCCAGTCAACCTGTGTTCATAAAAGTTTTGCAAAAAGGTTTAAGTAGTTGAAACTATTATAAACTCGGCAAAATATTCACTGGTATATAACTAGACACACTGGCAAGTCACTAGTAAGACCATGGCCAGGTAAATCAGCCTTACAAAGGTTCTTGTGCATCAGGCAATAACTTTTTCAAGCAAGCAATCCAACTTTCTCAAACTTAAATATTTGTTCACATGTTCTGTCATTCTTTCATGTATTTAATTTCTTTGATTCTTTCTTCCCAATCAATATTTTAGTTATTACATATTATATGATTTCTATCAAGAAGAGTGCCATACCTAATTTAATTATCCAGTCTAAGCAAAATGTAGGTATGTAATGCAAAACAAATAGAATATGCAAGAATACTTACATTAGCAGAGCTACAATAGGAGAATATTCATACAGTAGTCATTTCAACATAAAAACACATCATATTACACAGAATAAGATGTCTTCGTTGATTAATATTATTCATCATATTCATTGTCTGCAATTTGCAGGCCTGACTCTCATACAATATGACAGAAAACTCAGATCAAATCAAGATTTATGCACAGAGAGTAAACAGAATAGATGCAGCAATTGGTCACATTGGTCAAGGATACTGTATAAGTAAGGTTAATTAGCTTCCTTTGATTACTACATCAACCTATATGAAAGCAACCATTCCCTCAGTAGTTCATTATTATTGTTAAATCATAAATGCAATGATGTCAACTTACTCTACATCTTTCTCCTAGAGCCTTATTATTGTAAAATGCAATGATGTCAACTTATGCTTATGTCAAAAATGGCCTCTACATCTTTCCCCTCCATCCTTCTCCAGTAGTGCCTTATTATTGTAAAATGCAATGATGTCAACTTATGCTTATAACTTATATCAAATCTGGGCTCTACATCTTTCCTCTCTATCCTTCTCCCTGCTGTAGATTTGTCAGCATCCTTGACAACTTATATAGTGGAACTGTGGAAGTCCTAAGAGTGGATGATAAGTAGACCCAGGCGGCAGCTTTGGGGATAACAGAAAAGGTGAATTCTACTTCCATCTAGTTTCCAACTTCCTGCCTCCAATTTCCTATAAAATTTCCTCAGAGTGTTGGTAGCTTTCACCACCATTTTTAGCTTCTAGGAATTTTTTTCCAACATTAATCAACATGATGTTTAATTCTATTTTTTTTCCTTGGAAAACTCTATTACTTTGGCCTTCAAACATGCAACTTCCATTTCAAGAAACATAGCCACTGGATGTGACTCATTCATTACTACCTCATGCCGCTGATTCTAGGTTGCTGTTTTTTCCATTTGTGACATCCTGATGATCATTTTCATTATCTTATTCTTCATCCTTAAACATTATTATTCATTTGTGTATACTTTTCCTCCAGCCTAATCTTCATTTCTTTATCATTTGGTTTCAACTTTATTTCCAGAATGTAAACTTTTACAGCCAACTCAATTACTCTCCACCCAGTCTTTGAATGCTTATTCCACATGGCAGCAAAAATTTTATACAACTCAAAAAAGTATTTCAGATGAGTGGTTTCTTACTTTTCATTCACAATGCTTGATAAAAAAATGATAGTTATTAAAAGCCCTCTGTATGCAAACACCCTTCGTATTTGTTGCCATCTTGTAGCTCTCAAATCATATCGTCATGACAAAACTGTGTGGTTTTGGAATGTACTCTTAATTGAATAACTCTTACAATTTAAATCACACAATGTTATATAGCTTGGCACTGCCACCACATTATAGCTAGAAAGTAGACCTCGCAAGCCATCCTAGCATGGAATTCAAACAGTTATTTATGGATTCTAGCTCATAGCATCGACCCATGCAACATCCAAAGCTACATTTGTCCCTGCTGCTATTTGTTTATAATTTTGCTCAATAGATTCCAACAAATTATCAAAATTCTGATGAAACTGTATGTTGTATGGGCTGCAAACAGACTACACAGGCTGCACAAATGGCGTAGTGAGTAGCTGTACTGGATTCTAAATTATTATACATTCAATGAAAACTTTGTTGGAACTTAGACACAGCCTGTGTAGATCTGAGCACCATGTGGTTGTGTGTATCCTACTCAAGCTGACTTTTGAAAGGTTCAAGCTGCAGCATTCTAGGCACAAAATGCAGGGATTCTGTTTTTCGACATTGACACCATTCATGTGTTGAGGCAAAATATGTGAACTCGTCACATCTCAGTCATCAACTGTGAATCAACCCCAAGCAAATATGGTGTTTTATTGTTCAGCTCAAGAGTGTGTGTGTGTATACGTTTGCTCATACAAACACATTCATCTTGGTTGCTCTCCTCCATGCACGATGTTAGGAAAAGCTAAAGGGTTTGTAACAAATGTAAAATAACAAAGGAAAGTGGCTATGGAATAATGAACAAAAGCAAAAATCGACAAGCCAATCAAGATCTCAAGTTGAAGTTCAAATGCAAGTAAAGTCATCCTACTCAAAGAAGCATATAGGGTGGATGACCCAAAATAAAGAACACGAGATAATTGATTTGTAAGGGAAATTAACTTAGATCACTTGGGAAAAGAAGGTGAATTCATTGTCAAGGAACAAAGGATAGGTTTCTGGCTGACATGTATAAGGAAAACCGTTACAAAGCACATCTTTGCATGCTAAAAATAACACAGGTCACATAACAAACACAAAATGATGAATACATAATAAATCCATCCATAGTACTTAGTAGCACAGTTCTCAGAAGAATTTCATTAATGGCATTGCTAAAAATTTAGATAAAAAATATAAAGATTGTAATAATGCAAGTCATACCATTTTTCCAACACTTCAACCAAAGTGAAGATCAAATTCAAAATATTTTTCAATTTTCTCATTTTAAATTTTGAAGAAAATTATTCACAGAGAGAACTCCCAAGAGTAAAAAGATTTTCAATTTCAAATGATATAAAAAATTTGCATTCTTTTATAGCCCTTTTGTATCATAATTTCATCATTGTTGAATGATCATACCTCTAGCTCGTGAAGCTCAGCTTCAAGTTTTATTTGATGTTCACGTTTTTTCTGCTTAAGTCGACCTTCAGTTACCATGCATGAGCGACGGGCCCGAATCTGGCTTTGTATTCTGATCCAAGATTGCATGGACTGCAGAGCACTAGCAGCTTGCTTCCTTACTTCATGTCTCTGAACAAGTGCCTGAAGTCTTACTGTGCCTTTTAAACTTCGAAAAGATTTCCTAGCCTGCCATTACAATTCAATATCATAATGTCACAGTAATGGCACTCCAAGAATTACGGTTTGTTTAATTATTAAGTATTAATAACACTGATCTTCCAAAACAATCAATATTAACTGCAAGTAAAACGACATTTAAAAGAAGAAAACTGATCAGATATGAACAATAATGAGAAGATGAAATGACATATATAGAGTCTAAACAATTGATAGAGTTTTTATATTTTTTATTTGTGTGGGATTTTACCCATGTAGTTTTTATTCATCTCAAGATGGCCTCAATGATTAGTCATCGCACTAATAGTTAAAAGCCATAGTTTACAAAATTGCCAAAGTTCCCGAGTACTCACAGGACTTTTTGCTGAGAAAGTACTCACCATGTTAACCTGTGGGTCTGCAAACACATTTTTGGTGAGTTTTGGTGCTGAAATTGGGTGAGCACTCAACAAGTCCAATGCCAAAACTCTCTGGATGTGGGACTCACAAGGGGACATGGCAAAATGCAATGAAACAACTTGCACAATATAATAATATAATAGCCAATAGGAAATATGCTGCAAATACTTGATAATAATATGTAATTCAGAGGGAAACATCCTAAGCCAATTTGAGGTGGATACCTTCAATAGTCTTTGATAAGAACATACCACTCAAATAATGATCATAACTAACCTCTACCTCCTATATATACCATAGTTATGCCTTGGATTCCACCCAAGCTGACTTAACTACCTATATAAAACTATATCAATGATTATATAATTTTATTAAGAGTAAAGGTAGCTACAAGCCAACTGCTCAAAACCCTATGAACAGTGTCTTCACACAAGCATTGTCCTCTAGGTTGATCAATTGTGGATGCTTTTGTATAAAATCTTCATCTTCCCATGTGGTAAATTTGACTAACAAATACTTCAATTTAGAGAGGTACTTTATGATTGTCCTAGTCCTCAGCTTCTTCATGTGTGTTTAGAAATTACACTTTCGCTCCAAGATGAGGCTTCCGTCTATATCTAGCTCAAGTAGCACTATTTGTGTCAGAATTTTGCATTAATTTACTTCCCTTTTTATTCTATTATGTCTCTTTTCCTTGTTCTCCTTGAGACTGGAAGATACCTCTTGCTGGTGCTGAATGTGTTCTTCCATTTCTCTAATCTTTGGTGTGCTTTTGAAGAAGAGGTTAAGGATGGTAGGTGGCACCCTGGCATTGATTGAATGGCCTGATCAAGATATCCTTTTTGAATTTCTCCTAGTAGTGATAATGCATGGCAAGATGTTATTGGCTTGATTTCTCCTCCTCTTTCTTATTCTCCATCTTCATGTTCTTCTCTTTCTCCTCCTCCTCCTCCTACTCCTCCTTCCCTTTTTCCTTCTCCTTTTTTTTCGTCATCTTTTGCTTCTCATATTCTTCTTTCACTTCTTCTTTTTCTCCTCCTTACATATTCTTCATTGATAACAAGTTCTAAGATCCCATATGACTGCTAGCATTTGAATAGCCTGATGAAGATCTAAATTGGATGGCCTAAAAAATCCATCTTGATTTCTAAAGGAAAAGTGGGCCTACATCTTACAGAAAAGATTGGAGTCTTTAATTATTTTGTCAAATTCAAAGCATTAGTTGTAAACTAGAAGGCAGATGTATCCAAACTTTGTGATTCAATAATGGGTATGAGTTCACTTCCAACCAATTCAATAATTTCTATGAGAAGGAAGGCATTCAAAGATAGTTGACAATCCCATACATTCAACATAGTGGGATGGTTGAGAGAATAAATAAGACAATCATGGATATGTCTTGGTGCAAGGTATACAATAGAGATATGACATGCAAATACTAGGGTGAAGCAATACATTTCCTAAACAATAATTCATACAAAGCCTTGCCAAACGCGACTCTTGGAAAATCTTGATTCAAGCTCAAACATCATGTAACCCACTTTTGTGTTTTTGAATCAACTGCATAAGTTTTAGTTTCTGAAAATAAAAGGAATAAACTAGAATCTAGTAGTTTCGGATTTATTTTGCTTGGTATAGTGAACAATCTAAGATGAAAGACTTATTGATTTCTACTAAGAAAGTCATAGGTAGTTAGGATATTGATGCAAAAGAAGCGCAATCTTTATTTGGTTTTACCACTAACCAACATGGTGCTAGTGATAAGTTGGGTGCTAGCATTGTGGTTCCTTTGAAAGACGAAGGCTCTAGTTCTTCTTGTACTCTAGCATAGTCACTAGTGTGTCAGCCTCTAGTTGATATTTAGTTTTCTCCATTTGTATATTAGCAACAAAGACCTAAGTTGACTTCATGTCAAGGTGTCACTTTGCTATAGGAATATTCAGTCCCATAGTAGTGGAGAACAAATTGATATTATTCCATTAGTTTAGACCCTTCCACGCTTGATGCTCAAGTTTCAACCTTGATGACTAGGGAAACAAGTTAGTTCAGAAAAGCATGCTCATTTTTCTTTCTTTTTCTCTTTTCAAGATGCTTGAACCATGGTGTTATTTAGAAGCTAAGTCAATTCTAAATGGGAGGTTTCCATGCGGATTGTAGGTGCCCATCAAAACCTCTCAAGCCGCAACTTGGCATTCTGAATGTTCACTTATCATCCCTAGCACTCATCTCCCAACAAAGGACCATCCCCATGGATGTCTCCCATTTGGGTGAACATTCAAGTATCCCTCAATTGTCCTAGGGATGTCAAGGCATCCCAATAACCCAAAAAAAAAAATAGATACAAAAAGAACAAAAAAACATTAGACATGAACTATTTGACATCAATTTTGCTATACAAAAGCAAGAGCATAGATTGGAGGAAATTGATCGTTGGAAGTTTAAAAAAATTATAAAACACAGCCATAAATGAAAGTTGGAACATGGTGAATGGAAAGAAAATTTGTGATCTCATCTTAATGGTGGTCAAAGGTTTATTAAAAGCTAGCTAAAACCCTTATTCATGCAGATTTGTTCGATGCTAAACTACTATAGCATGGGAGGCTACTTACAAGTGTCAAGAAGACATCCTTACATATAATTATAAGACAATGTTTAGACCAACATGTATAAGTAGGTACTTGTTTCTTATGATAATGACATAAAACAAATATTAGTCAAGTCTGATATGGTATCTTACAAAATGTAAGTTACAACTACCAACCTAACTTCCACATAAATTAATAAATGCAGCATACACACATTGGAGTGTGTGCCACATAATTCTCTCTCAATATCTGTGCATTATTTCTTAGAAAAAAATATTTCAAAAATTTTAAACAGCGATATGAGATCATAGAATCGATATCACCTTGGCAGAAGACATTAATAACAAACATAAAAGATTAAATGCCCAGCCATATCTAGCAAAGAAAGATATAAGACTCACAAGCAGGAAGTTCCATCACCTTCAAAAGACAGCCTGCAATTTGGTTCATATGACTGAGTGTTTTGATTTGATTTAGGAAAAATGAAAAGCTTTTTTGAACAAGGAATAAAATTAAATAACTCCACTAGTGGTCTGAGGGTGATTTTAAAAACACTTTAGTAGCTTCCATAGCTTGTATCTTCCATTTCTTAGCAGGGTTTGATTCTCTTCTCTCCTAGATTGAAACCACTGAAATGATGAACAGATTTTCCACGAAGCTGTCACAAGGTTATTCAGCTCTAACCATCTTTCAAATGATGGCCCACATTCCTATATAAATTGATCTATTGACAGTTAACAAATGAGATGTCCTCTTAGACAACTGGTAAATATCATTCAGTAGGTTGATCCTATTGTATTTATGTGGGTATCTCTCATGTTTAATCATGTGCCTTTTTCAAGATGCACACATCTAGTTTCTCGTTTTATATTTTCAGTTTTAACATTTTTATGTATTGAAATAGATTAGTTATATTCATATTTGATAATCATCATCATGATAAAGAAAAAATTTAAAACCATAATCACTTGGAGATGACAAAGAAAATTTGAGGAGAGTACCATTATTTTTAAAACATAGTATGGGGTATGACCTTATTTTTAATCAATTGATAAAACTTCAATGCTTGTACAGACCTTAAGACTTAATATTGTTTCACAACACATTCTTACTTCTTTGGGATTTACTAATGAAATCTTCTGGGATTTACTATTGAAATCTTCTACCACCAAAAAACTTGTAAACCTTCATGGAAAAAAATAGAAATTATAAGTCTATTAGTATATTCATTTAGTTCTTTTTATATTTTTATCAACCACATCAGCACTTTCATAAAATTCAATGTTATTTATTGGACATATTTGAGAAACCTCTACAAGAGGTATTCTCATTTTCAAGGGATGCTTATGGGAGACGTATAGGAGACACAAAGAAACTTCATCTGAAGTCTCCTAATGCCTGGAGACATCTCCATATAGGTCTCCGAGAAGGGATGTGTTTCTGGTATGGAATACAAGTACCAAGGGTCAGGGTACAAGTGTACTCATAAGTTCATAGCTATGTGTTTAACTCGATAACTTAACTGATATCAGTTTTATGTCATGCAAGCCTTTTTAGAAAAGAGGACATCGTGAATCTAGGAAACCTTCTAAAAGATAGGACAAAAGGAAGGCAAGAATTTCAAATATTCTTCAAACTATCATCTAATTTATTTGATTGTGTATCATACATTTTGAAATTGCCATTTCAGTTCAAAAAAAACATACCAAATATGCACGAAATTTGGATTGGATACAAATGGCAGCCTTCTCCTCTTTCAAAGGTCCATATTTATCAAACATGTCTGCATCATATTCAATAAATAAGTTATTTCACACAATTCAGTAGAATGATCTTCAGCCTTGAGCAGTTTAAAAAACTTATTTCCAAACCTTTATAAACTCTGGTTTTATCTCGAGAAATCGGATTCTTCCATTGCCAGAATTTAGATTTATCAGGAAGTGCTGTTTGCTCCTGTATAAAACAAGCTTAATATATTAGCCAAATCCATAGACAGAAGGGACTGCATCAAGTCACTCCACTCAGATAACAAAATAAACCATATTGCTTCAAAAGCATATCCAAAGAGCATGATTCTAGATATTTCAGAAATGACATTGACTGTCTCAACTTAATTTGTTCGATGCAAACATAAACATTAATTTTATTTGTTAGTCTAAAAAACATACATTACTATTTTGGACTATAACTTGCAATTGCAAGCATGTAAAGTAGAAATATTTTGGACTACTTTGTACAATCTAATCAGAAAGAAATTCTCAGATTATATGCACTTTAACTAAGAAAGGACTTTTCTTTGAAAGTGGATACAATTATAAATAAAATCATGGCCATAAAAAAATGGATGACACTATTCCAAAAAGAAGTCCACTGTCCAAGGGTTTGCGCTTAATTGGTTAAAGGATTGACTTCTCATTGTGGAGACCCAAGTTCAAATCCCAAAGGGAAATCTAATATGGAATTCTAAATTGAGACTCCTGGTCTTCCATAGTTGGCTTCTATGTCACAAGGTTCGAGTCGGTGTTGGTGTTGGTGTTTGTGTTGAGGAACAATGAAATTTGGATAAAATTTGGCAAGAGAAAAAAACTTGAAAAAAAATCATGATTAAATTTGTCTTATTTTTGGGTAGGGAACCTGGCTCGATTGGTGAGAGCTTCGTGTGGTCGCCACGAGGTCACAAGGTCTAGTCTCTCTCAGCTCGTGTGGTACCAAAGGACGTGCCGAGCTAGCATCAATCGTCAAGTTAAAAAATAAGCCTAGTGCACTACAATTTATAGGGAGGCTACTCGATTAATCTAAAATAAAATTGTCTTATTTTTTGAAAATTCATAATTAATAGTATTTATATTAATTATTTTTAAATTTATTCATATATTTTTATCATTAGAAATTAGAATAAATAATATATATAGAATCAAAAATAATATTAAAAGCATATAAAAATATAATATAATATATATTATATTATTTAAAGATATATATATAAAATAAATATGCAATTTTATTTATATAAATTTATATTACAACAAATCAAACATAATATGAATAAATAATATTAAAAATCTATAAAAATAAAATAAAATAAATAATATTAAGGACGTTAAAAAGAATAAATCCGAGGGCAATCAAAAGTGAAGAAACCATTAGTGTTGAAGCGGAAGAGAAAGTCAAATAAGGAGATGGTGGAGCAGATGCAAAAGAGAGTTTCAGATCTTGCCTACTCCCTCCGCTCTCTGCTCTGCCCAACAAATCACATGGCAAGCATCCATTGAAACCTGTTATTGAGGAAGAAAAGGAGGGCATCGAATGGCACTTGCAGATGCTTTGTGCAGACCCACACAAGATATAAAAAGAAAAGTTATTAAAGAAATGCAAAAAATATCCTAAAAAACATTTTTTTAATATATTTTAATTAAAAAAACTGTGAGATTTATCCTACAAATATTTGGAAAATTTCCACCATTTTTTTGGTGGTTTTTTTTAAATTCACCAAATTTTGAACCTCATGGCTGAAATTTTGGTGAACCTTGTGACTTGGGTTGGCTTCCAGTGTGGAGGTAGTTTCTAAATAAGTGGATTCTTGTGTTGACTCTTAGTCTTCCATAGGTGAATTCTAGTGTGGTTGCTTGAAAGGAGCTAATATTAATCTAATTGTTGTGTACACAAGAGCTTGAATTGGTCTCATATTGATGCTTGCATGAGCAGAATATTTGTAAACAATTAGCAATCTAAAGAAAGAGCCCACTTTGGGGGGCCAAGATAGCCTCCATTGTATCTCATTCTCAAGTGCAATACATATGAATGAAAAGTAATTCTTTCATGCATGGGAAACAAAGTGTTCTGATGGAAATGATGGTTTAGCTTCCCCATATAAAAAGTACATATTAATTCAGCATGGGAAACAAAGTGTTCTGATGGAAATGATGGTTTAGCTTCCCCATATAAAAAGTACATATTAATTCATAAAGGAAATGAAAAAGCATTGAAAAATTATTATAGTTAAAAGACTACAAAACATTGATGATATTGTGCTGGAGATGTTAGACTTTTCATGCATCAGCTAGGAGTCGAACAAAGGATTTCCAATTTTCTATTGGGTTGTTCTAACATTGAGCTACCTACCCACCCTCTTAGTGACTGGTCCATTGTTGGTTTGGATGTGGCTCAATTTCCAACACCCCACCGCCTTGTGCTATATTGTAGATAATCAAGGATCCTAACTTGGTCACAAGCTCCACTAACCTGGGCTCTAATACCATGTTAAACTTTTCACGGCCCAGGTAGGAATCAAACCTAGGACCTCTGATTTGCTGCTAGGGTACTCTACCACTGAGCTGCCACCCCTCTTGGCGACCAATCCATCTTTGGTCCAAGTGTGGTTCATTTTCCAACAGAAGACTATCTAGGCATACGTTTGTAGATTTATGCCTACTATGGAATTTTTCTAGCAAATTAATTTCTAGAAGAGCTTCAGGTGTGCTAATCTGCATATAAATTTGCAATTATTTTCTGGAGGGTGTAATATTGGGCTTAGATTTTTTCCTTCAGTTAATTTTCTAGCCTCCTACAGTGAGCAATCTGATTTTTTACTCTTCTAAGAAGGTCAATTTGCTAAAGAACTTGCAAGTTCTATTACAATTATAAAGTACTACGTGTACGGGTAGTTTCCTCCAAATAATGCATCCATCGTCAACATATATGAACAGTTTATGATGATCATAGAAAAATATTTTTTCGTTATTGTTTTTGGCCTATAATAGAGTTTTCTTTTTTCATTTGTCACTGCATTTTTGGTGCCATTGATGTTCTGAATTCAAGTCAGAATGTCATCAAAATCTTGCAGTTATAGTGGCCGCCCATGCCATGCAATCAAATAATCCCAATATTTGAACAAAAAATGAAGAAAATAAAAAAAAGGGACATGAAAGTAACTAAACGTCACTAAACCAAAGACAAAAGTATGAATTGACTAACTATTTCACTTATCTTTGGCAGATAATTGTTAAAAGTGACCAACTTGTTTTTATTCATATGAAAAAATTAGGGAATGCTTTTAGCAACTTGATCGTGGATGTGGGATCTAAAGTTTACATATCTCCTTTAGTGAGGAAACAGCAGTGTTACCCCGAGACGGGGAGACTTTGAGGTCTCCGGTACCGGTACCGGTACGCCTT
Source organism: Thuja plicata (assembly GCA_018584345.1). Lineage (NCBI taxonomy): Eukaryota > Viridiplantae > Streptophyta > Pinopsida > Cupressales > Cupressaceae > Thuja > Thuja plicata. The sequence continues at coordinate 234,463 of MU227914.1, read as the reverse complement.
TTTCAAAAACAGGAGACGGGGGTACTTGGAGACAGCAAATTTTTTTTTAATATAATTTAATAATTATGAAGAAATATCATAGATTCATAACATAGTGCTTTGAAAACAAGAACAATGGAAAGTTACAAGTATGAACTTATGAACATTGAACATTAAAAGTTTAAAGAGTCAAAGACTAAAGTCTAATACTAAATAGCAGTGTCATATTAATATAGAGTCAAATAGTTCAAAAGTTCAAAACTCTTATTGCATATCTCATAGTCATATCTGATTTCTGAATATGCATATGATCATCATCATATCAATAATCGGCATCGCTGAGATTATCATTACATATTGAAATTTGAAATAATCAGTCGGCCCTAACCCGACTGAGATATATAGTACTACTTATTATTATATTAATAAATAATATATTATATAATCCAATAACAATGTTTTATAAATTGTAATTCATTATTTGTTACATTAATATATAAATATTAAATATTTATTTATTTGAATTTTGTCTATTTAATATTTAATATTTATTAAAAATGCTAAATCATAAATGGCCTTGCTAAAAAAACATTCAAATAAGTCAAAATCATAAAATGACTTAATGTTGTATTTTAAATTTGTTTTTTAATTAGGAGACGTGGGGGAGACTTCATTTTTTTGCAATCGGAGACTTCGATTCTTCAGGAGACTTCGTCATGAAGTCTCCGGCCATTTTTGAAGTCTCCGGAGACGCGAAAAGTCTCCGAGACGCGTCTGGAGGGGGGGAGATGGGTCTCCGGGTAACACTGGGAAACAGTAATGCAAATCCAGAATCTTGTCATTATGATTCCAATTGTGGTTTGCTGATCAGTGCAGAAAATTGTCTGTTTCAACTTTCAAGTTTCAATAGCACAAGGGCAAATATTGAATGGCATGCCTTTGTCATACTTTTTATGGCTTTATCATTGCTCAGACCAGCCTATGAAAACTTGCTAGAATGATGATGGATGCATAATGCCAAACTTGTAGAATCCTAGAAAAAAATGCTTATATAATAAAACTGGATATAGAACATCATATCATTATATTCCATTGTATACAATAAATAAAAGAAATACTATAGATATTGATTATTCTACTAAGTATATAACAACCTGTCAATGTTAATGATAATGATAGTCACAATAGGTTATAGATTAAGAGTAAGATTAGTATTATTCGTACTAATAATATAAGATGAACGCTACCCTAAAGGTAGTATACTAATATAATAAGAATCTTTGGACGTGGGGTGTTTTATTTAGTTGCAATTAAAGGTGGACGTTAGGTCTATCTAAAATAATCTGTCTCAGTTTCCCAACATGTCCAAATTGTTTGACCATAAAAATGTAATTGTTCTTATATAACTATATCATTATTATTCATACTAATAATATAATAAGAATCCTTGCACATGGGGTATTCTCCACTCTTGCACTTAAAGGTGGATGTTAGGTCTGTCCAAAATAATCTATCCGAGTTTCCCAACATGTCCAAACTGTTTGACCATGACAAACATTGACCTTTGGACATGGGGTGTATAATAACACATTTTTCCTTATATAACTATATTATTATTGTTGTTCATACTAATAATATAATAAGAATCTTTGAAAAAGGGGTATTTTCTGCCCTCTTAGAATGAGCAATCTGATTTTTCGCTCTTCTAAGAAAGTCAATTTGCTGAAAAACTTGCAAGTTCTATATAAAGTACTACAAGTACGGTTAGTTTCCCTCAAACAGTCATCCATATTAAGTCAACATGTATGAACAGCTAGTGATAATCAAAGAGAGTTTTTTCATTAGTGTTCTGGGCATAGAATAAGTTTTCTTTTTCATTTGTCACTGCATTTTCAGTGTCGTTGATGCTCTGAATTGAAATCAGCATGCCATCGAAATCTTGCAGTTATAGCAGCCATCCATAACATACAATTACATAAGTTTAAAAAATGGGTCATGAAAGGATGAATTAAATAAATATTTCACTTATCTTTGGCTGATAATGGTTAAAAGTGATCAACTTGTTTTTATTCACATGAATAAATTGGGAAAAGCTTTTAACAGCTTGATTGTGGATGTAGGACTGTTTACATATTGCCTCGAGTGTGCAAATAGTAGTGTAAGTCCAGGTGTGCAAATAGTAGTGTAAATCCAGCTTCTTGTCATTAAGATTCCAATTGTGGGTAACAATTAGTACAGAAATTTGTCTGTTTCAAGTTTCAACAGCATAAGGGCGAATATTGAATGGCATGCATTTGTTATAGTTTTCATTGCTCAGACCAGCCTATGAAACCTTGCTAGAATGACGATGGATGCATACTGCCAAAGCCATAGAAACCTAGAAAAACATGCTTAAATAATAAAAATGGAATAGAGAAGCAGAAAGACTCAATGTGAATCTGAAAACACAAGCTATAAGCCTATAATGAAGAGGTGACATCCTCTCAGTCAGAGGAAGAAGCTTCTGGTAGAAGGTAATTGGACAAATGAATAAGGTATTCTGTAATTTGGGAACTGGAGAGACAAGTACAAATAGCTTAGTGGGTTCTTCCAACAGAATCAGAACATCGTGAAATTTTCTCACCTTCATGCCTTTGTTCTAGAGACTGATACGAAGTAACAAGTTGGAGGTTAGTAGTCCAAACCCTCCATTTAAGAAATCAAGCAAGTTATGGAAGAGATTCAATATCCATAAACCAAGGAGGCAAAATCAGTGAGTCATATCATTTCACTTAAGTTTCAGCTCAGTGTGGTTGTGGTGAAAATTCCATGCCCCCAAGTCAAGTATGTTAGCCCAATACCTGTGAAACTTAACACTGGTTCATAAAGGTAACCCTCAATTAATTAACACAGGTTATGGCTTCTATACCATTTTAGAAGCTGTCTAAGATTTAAAATCTTTTTGGAGTTCAAAGTTTTTTTCGCAAGCACATGCAGATATGTGATGGGAGTATTGCCAAGTGATATACATCACATGTCACTATTTTTTTCTCTGACATAACCCTCTTTACCTCTCATAGGCCGATTCATATCTCAGGCTGTTCCTTTGTCTAAGCAAGGTTTTTGTAGAATGGTTTCCTTTTTTATTTTATATATTTCCCTTTATACAAAACAATAAGTAGGTATAACTGCAAATTGGAGTATAGAAATAATATAATGGTTAAGTTGATGAGTTTGATACTTTTTATCTTGCCTCTTCTAGGTAATTTTTTATCTATTTATACAAAGAACATCCTTCTTAGCTCCTGTATTGTAGTGAATTTCCTTTGAAGTATGGTTGGTTTTAAGTTTACCATTTGTAGGAAATGCTATCAATTATTTAATGATTAATGAAGCAGACACACCCATAGCTTAAACTTTAGAAAAAACCACAAAAAAAGGTGGTAAAATAAAAGGATACATCAGGCATGTAGTGGGAACAAATACAAATACTAAGAAAAGGTGCAAAGTTGGAGGCTTTTTTGAAGGAAGTTGTGTAAAATTTGCGGTGACTCTAGTCACATGGTATCAGGATGTGAGTTGTTTCTAATATGAGCTTTCCCATGCACTGTTTTTCAAAATATGATTCACTTTTTGACTTCTGTGCAAAGCCATATTGGAGTGTCATCTCCTGGGATGATATTTATTGTTTATCATTCATTTGCTTCTGTCCCCTTATGGCTTTCCACCTCGGCAAGAGCATGAATCCTGTGTGGGAATTCTATAGACTGTCAGTTGACCATTGTTTAAGTGGCAAACAACAGCTTTTGCACGTGCATTGGTAAATGCATCATAATGCCTCCTCCTGTGTTGAATTATATAGCTAGTAAAGTAATTTAGAATATTCTTTGAGTAATCCATTATAGCATCCATTTTCCAGTTGAGGTCTTTCCAAATTGTTGAGCAATTGTGATCAGATGAATGATTAAGCTAGAATCTCCTTTGATTATGACATTTTCTATTTTATTTAGCAAGTAGGTCAGAAACTCCTTGTTGTGAGCTCTGAGATTGAGATAAATTAAAAGCATTTTTCAATATCCTAGTAATATTGGTAGTCCTCTATGGTTGCAATGTATGGGGCAAAAACATGTCTCGAGAAACAGTGAACAAAAGAAAAATAGTTCAAAAACAATTTATCACTCATCACTTTAAAATAAGAAAATGTTGACAGTGTACCCTATCCTCCTCATACAGGCAAATAAGTTAACCATGATCATGTTAACACATCTACGACTAGGAGGAGCTAGTTAAGTATTCAAAGCATAGGAACATCGATGAAGCTCATGCACAAAGAAATTTAGACAGATTAAAATTAAACATCCAAACCAAAATTACTGTCTTTAAGACAACAAAAAATAAAATAAATAAAAATTGAACCAAATAAGAAACTTCTCAAATTATAAGAGTACCTTCCACCACAAACACCCTCAAAAGGTAACAAGTTTGAAAAAAGAAAACAATTACAAAACAAATAACCAACTTAACACATATTACAAAATGAACTGGTAGATGGGCCCAACTGAAAACACTTGGTGACAAATTTTTTTTACATGGATATCTTAAATGAAGTAGAAATTTATACATGTTTGATGTTGCCCAAAAAGTGTCATTTACTTCAAACGTCAATCTCTGTAACTACCTAGGAGAGGATCAGCTAGCATTTGTTAGGAAATGATTTACAGACAAAATAAGAACTATTCTCCGAACTCTATATACACTGCATCTTATTAACGGTGTAAGAACTTGGTCTAAAAAAAATCTCATGCACAATTAAATTTATCCCAGAATAGGTTTTAAACTTTTAACAGATGGTTTGACTTTAGATAGATGGTCACTATAAAAAAGAATGGAACATGACTTTCAATTATGGAAAGAAAAGGTAACAAATCAAGGAACTTGGAGATTTATTAATAAAAATTAAAGCATGTTACACAACTTACAAATTCAGAACAAAATTATATGATAATTTTGTTATTTCAAAATTCAAAGTGGCAAAATCTGCAATGGGCAAATACTGAAAAAATCAGAAGAAGAAACTAAATAAATATTGGATACATTCCAGTCCAAATAGCAAAGAAGGATCATATTTTGATGTAGCTGATAACATTATAAACCACAAAGTGGATAAGTTATCTAATAAGCTCTCACTTTGCAAAATAAGCCTAGCATGAAAGATATTAAAAAAGGATCAAAAGAAACCGATGCCATTGAAACAGAACAGGATTAGGTTTAAAGAAAAGGGATTCTTTTTAACTAATCCTTTAGAGAAAGGACGAAATAGGAAAAATATTTCAAGGAGGCCCTTAGTTCTTCCAAATACACGTTCGCAACTTTAGCCTTCACCAAAATTTCAGATCAGAATTAAAGCTTCTCCCTACAATTCTGGTATAGGAGAGAATTTTATAAGTTATCACTGGAGTACCATGAAGAGGAGATTTTGCATGATATGAGAAACAGGGAGAGTGAATTTCTATTCATTCAAAGCCTGTGGAAAGGGAGAAATTGCATCTTGTGCCTGAATATGTATCCAACTGAGCCAAATCCTAATGTTGTTAGGGTAAGATCATTCAAAGGGAATCAAACAAGAGGTGGAAGGCTAGGAAGATATGAAGTGGTACTTCCTGAAAATGTAGGTAAGGAAAAACTGTTAGGAGAAAGAACTGGAAAAATAATGAACGGAAACCAAAAATGCAAACAAAAGAGCTTCAAAAGGTTTTCTTGAGAAGGCACATGGACTTGTTTATAGATGCTATGAATGAATATTGGAGATGACCATAAAAAATAGCCCCCACTCAGCTACCCTAAACCAGAGGTAGGAGATTAAAACTCTGATCGTAGTAGTAGTTTAAAAAATGTCTACAAAAAGGAACAGAGATTTGATGAAGAATTGATGGAAGTTCAAACCCAAGAAATCAAGAGAGAAACAAAAGAGATGAAGGAAGATCCATTAGGTATAGAGAAAAATAATAGAACTCAAGGAGATCTTTGAGAATTATGAAAAATAAGAGAAAATGAATGAACAGGAACACACCTAAAAAAATTCAAAACGAACCCAACAATAACAAGGACAAAGCCACTTTGGTGCTATGAAGGAGCCAAAGGAGCATGTGACAAATCATTCCACCTTTTCTAAAAAGAAATCACTGGATATAAGTGTAGGGCTGGGGATGGCAAAGGGGACACAACAGAGGGGAAGAAGTAACAAAGAGAGAATTCAAAATTCAGATGGAAACCAAGGCAGAGTTGGAAATGGTGTTCAAAGAAGGCTAACTGACATAATCTCAAGTGAAAGGTGTCATTAGGGCCATAAGAACATTTGCGTCTTCAATTACTTTGACAAGTGCCTTCTTTTGACGTAATTAATTGAGGAGCAAAGGAAAAAGCATGCATATAATATGTGAGACAAAGGCTTTTGCTAATCCCTTTAAATAGGCTGCAAATAGTAGATGGAAACAAAGTGAATCCATTGCAAGAATTTTAAATGATACATTTTTTAATCGTTGGCAAAGACCCAAATCTCATTTGAATTAGTAATAAAAAAGGAGAAAATGTATGTGCTTTTCTCAGAGTGTGATTGATTTCAACAATTTCTACTCTGATTTATCATTGGCTGATGTTGAACCAAAATAAGGGTTTTACACATACGCCAATACCGAGTAGGATTTTCAGTTTCACTGTGGAGAAGTTACAAATTTTCCTAATGAGTGCATAATGCATGTGGGTGGCATGTAATTAGAATCTGAAATCATACACTGCCAGTTTCAATCAATAGCCCACTAATTTAGAATTAGAAAATGATTGTATGTCAAGACAAATTAAAGAGGGTTGAAAATATTTAAATATCCAGAAAAACTGATAGTGTTATATAGAAGGTCCAGGAAAGCAGCAACGAAAAATTAGATAATCAATTCCTACGAAAAACTACTTATTCAGAACTTTTGGAATATTCAAGTTTGGGACATAGTTAGGGAAGTTGACTAAGGAACAAGTGATGAAGAGAAAGTCTTTTTGATTGAAATGGTTTAAGGAAGCAAATGTACAAAGAATTTTCATCTGCCCATGGTAATCAGGAGTAATAGGAACAAAGTAAAATTGCTAATGTAGACAGGAATGTGATTGCTAACAATGAAAAAACAATAGAAGCAATGAACTTTCTACAAAGAGTTGATGTAAGAGATTCATGGGCATAAGGAAAGGGTCTAAATAGGATTTGTTGCCAATAAACCTATCCCAATCAGTGACCAGAAAAATGAAGTACTTATGGTGCCAATATTAAAAAAGAATGGCAAGGAGGTTTGTCAAATTAGGGTTCAAAAGGCTTTAAGCCTTGACGATTCCCATATGATTTTCTTCCAAAAATGTTGATTCCTCATGGGGGAAGATGAGTTAAACAGTCTAGGAGGAGATGTAATTCAGGAGTGAGATTCCACTTTTCTTTCCATTATACCTTAGCAAGTTGTAGTGTTTCTCCGAATCTAGGGTACTTGGTGAGAAGCAGCAAACAGTAACTCTTATTGACCTATTACTCTTTGGAAGACCATCTACAACATAGTAACTAAAGTCATAGTAAAAAGATTGAAAAAGGAAGATTTGTAGGATGAAAATAGATTTTAGATGGAATCCTCATGGGTTGTACCCATATGAAAATTTTCCAGATAAGTGTTGCTTACCAGTCTGATGTACGTCTTTTGTCCTCTAAAGAGTCATTATGGAATCTGCTCTCCCGTTTTCTTGGATGTGGTGCTTGTAGGTTTTCATCAACGTCAAATTTCAATCCATAGCCAACAAAAGATACTTTCCAACATATCAAACAAAATGTAAATCAAACCTTGAACATGGTAGATATTCAAAATTTGTCTTAAGCCTTAAGGCATGGAAAGTGGTAGAGACTCCAGTGAGTCGGTTCTGTCAATTGACCATAATGATTGAATACAAAAAATGGCAAAGATGGCTCAAAGAGTCACTTCTTCCAATTGATCAAAAGTTGACTAAGGTATGGAAAAGTGTCGAAGGTCCCAAAGTGAGTGTTTTTCTAGTTAGAACCAAAATGTAAGTTGTGAAAGCTCCTAAAGTTCACACTTTGCAGGTCATAGCCAAATTTCAAGTGACAAGGGCTCCTTAGGCATGTGCTTGGCCTAGACTTGCCACCTCCGAAAGCCTGCCCTTCCTTCTATATCAACAAAGTGTTTCATTGTTAAACATTCAAGGTTAAAGTGCTTGAGAGGAGAAAAAAGAGCAGCATTGGAGGGTTTTTCAAACTAGAGTTTTCTGGTTTTCAGTATTTTTTCCATTGAAGAACAGGGCGGCACATCAGTTTTCAGCAATTTTCATCTTTTGTGCAGCATTTTTTCCAAGGACCAAGGCATCATCAAAGGAGTTGGAAGTTTCTTGCAGGTTTTCTGATCATTGTTCAAACCCTAGGGGAATTTTTCAGCTGTTATGAAGGAATTTATGAAAGACTTTCGCCTAGGATTTCGCTGATTTAAAATATCCCATTCCAGCAGTCATTCCACTT
>MU227914.1:194099-221693 GCA_018584345.1 Thuja plicata | reverse complement strand
GAGTCCTTGCCGAGTCCTTGCCGAGTCCGGCCGCCGAGGCCGAGTCCGAGGCCAATCCGGCCTTGCCGAGTCCGAGGCGAGTCCGAGGCTTGTGACTATGCTTCAAACATAAAAATTGCAGATAGGTTCAGGGAATCTAGGGTTTGAAACTTCATTTCAGTACCTTTCCATGAGTGCCCAGGATCTTGTCAACTATTTTTGCATGGTTGTGTTTAACATATTGGCTGGGCCCAAGGGTTTAGAAGGGTGCCATAAGAAGAAATTTGGCTTGCAGGTGTTGCTAACTTTTCAAGGGTTTGCAGCAGTCTTTTCAAATCTCAATCATTCAAGGGCAAAAGCAACAGTATATCAAAATACCCTGGGGTTTTCTGATCACTCTAATTTGTAATTGCATGGTGGCAGGTTTTCAGTTCCAGAATGTTTTAAACCTTGGAAAGTAACACAAATTTCAACCATTCACAGAAAAAAACAGCAGTATCTAAAAAAGCCCTGGCATTTGCTGATCACACTGAATTACAGATGCATGGTGGCAGGTTTTCAGTTGCACTAAGTTTTAAGCTTCAACCTTAGATAATAAATTATAAAGCAATTCTAAATTCAATAGTGTTCAAATTTTGAAGGGTCTAGAGTTGGACCCTTGGAAAGCATGAGATAACTATCTAGATAGAACTTTGAAGTGCATAGTGCTAGACCCTTGACAAGCAAGGGATAACTATTTGGCTAGCCGGTGAATATAAAGGAGGATGAGATTGCTAGCAAAACCAAAATATCTTTTAGTTCGTATACTGCAAATAAATATGCCAACTTCCAAGTATAATCTTATGCCAAAACCCATGCTGTATATTCTTATGATGGTTATTTCATGTTATGAAACTCCATTTAGAATTGTCCTTGGCAACAACAGTAAGGCAAAAAAATATAGGATGGAAAAGATGTAGCTAAGAACATGGGTAATCCATCAAGATAACTTTTACAGATTTCAGAAGTTGTAATAATCTTAAAGGAAGCTAAGGATGAGGACAAAAGAACTTGCCAGTCAGGAGAAAAGAGAATGGAAGTACTCCAAAAGGAAAAGGCCCATATGTTGTAGCCAAGTAAACTCCTCTATGAACAAATGAATAATCTTATATGGACTAGGAGTCAATGAAGGAAGAAACTTCTTTGTGCTCAAGGAATTCCACTGACTAATCCATCAAGTATCAAAATAAACTCTAGTAGCTCCAATAACAGTGAGCATATCAGCCCCAATAGAAAAGTTCCAGTTGAGAAAGTATTATAAAGTCTACCAAAAGGTATCAACTTAAAAAGTGTACTGTGATTCTCTCCAAAATATAACATTCTGATTTAACACTGGGCAGGCTGCAGGGTGCTCAAGTCTGGAGGGAAGGGGTAGATGCTAGCAAATATTTTGTCATGTCATTTTATTTTTAATGGACACTGTTAATGCCTTACTGTAAGAACTTTATTAAATAATGTTTTTTATATACTTGCTTATATATTCTTGTTAGAAACTGGTATATTAATCAACAATAATCACAATTTTGTGGTTGTCGTGATAAAACACTTCTGGTTGTCATATTTAAATTTTTACATCATATGTTGGTAAGCATGACTGGGATTCACCTCTTACTTTTCTGATAAACATTTTCTTATTGTCTCTTTCTCTAAGATGCGCTATTTTATATTTCTCATAAGCCTTCTAAGTTACTCTGCACCATGCAACTTGACAAAAAACTTTTCATGCACAATTTTCATGGGCATTTGCATGCTCTATATTACAATGTCTTACTAAATTTGTAGCGGAAAACCTACAAACAACATTGCACAAATGCACTGTCAATATAACCTGAAAGGTTGAGAATACATCAATTGTTTGCTTAGAGTTGTGGCAAAGGAGAGAAGTCATCCTTTTTGAAGTAAGCATAAAAAACATCATTGGGAGATTGTGAGATGAAAGATTCAAGACTCGAGATCATACTCAAATGATAAAAAAAGAGATAAATCTTGCAGAATACCTGCCCATCCTTATTATTATTGTTCACAAGATATAGCATCCCATTCAACCAAAATAATATAAAAATTATGATGTTTTTGATTAAATTCAGCAGCATAACAAGGGTGCTGACCCTTACACAACCACAGCCCAGAGGCATCAAGAGATCAGATCAAAAGTACATTAACAAGGGTGCTGGCTATTACAAGTCAAGGCCATTAATGGAACACAAACAGCAGAGTTGGTAGCCCTCCTCAAAGAAACTGCTAAGAAAACACGAGGCCAAAACTAGTCACTTACAGCACAAGGGCCAAGAAAAGGCCAATAATAGCACACATCCAACAACCCACCAAGTGGGCCAGACTTACAAGGGGATTTTGAAAGCTTCCCCAAGCCTTCACATTGGTTAACAAAATGGTTCCCAAAGCCATCCAATAGTAACACGGCACCACCCCTCATTTGCAAAACTCCTTTCCACCTCAATAGAAAAGGAGCCCAAAAGGAGCCCACCTCTATTAAAGTAGAAAAGGAAGAGACCATCATATTGGAGAGCCTACCGTGATTCCAACTCACGTCCAAGCAGCCACAAAAACAAAAAAACCACATAAAGTTACAACAATGTTGTTTCACAAAGCAAGTCTCCACCTTCATAGGGGACGTTTCCACCTCCATAGGAACCACAAAAGAGTAAGAACCAAATAGAATGTGCCAAGCCCTCACCGTTTCTATCAGAAACCCCAACTCCGTAAGGACGAGTACAGCTCCATAACTTGCACCAATCCTCAACCAAAAACAGCCATAGACTAGTACGTGCCCTTAAAAAACTATCAACAAAGTCTGACCACCAGAAAAAACAAGGCCACTGTCCTTACTAGCTAAAATGGACAATCCAATTGAAAAGACAAAAAGTAACCTGGGGACAAAAAGCTCAACACCAGAAATTGTAAAAGGCACCATATTTAAACTCTTAGGAAAGAGAGGAGCATTATCCATAAACCCTTGCAAATGCCAAGACTTACCCACAAATTACTAGCATTGAAAACCAACAAAACCCCAACAGAATGAGGGTCACGCACACACTCAAGTTGTAGGCTTCCATTAGTGAGGGTCAACAACATTATGCCCCCAGATAGGGCAGGAGCAGCAGAACATATCAAGCAAAGGGAAAAAGACCCCTTTCGACTACTAAGCCTTCAACCACCACAACTGCACAGGCTCCTTCCACCAGAGTTAAAACACCCTGGAAAACCTCAACTAGAGAAAAGTCCACACAACGGGGGGAACAAGCAAACACCCTTTCCAACCCAACCATGCATTAGCAAAATGCCCCTCAAAGAGTTGGAGCATCACAGTCCATACACCCAAAAGAATCTTGGGAATAGCCATCACAGACTCCAGTGGCCACCATGGAAGGACAGGACCAGTAAAACTTTTCACAAACACCACTTCCCAACTACCATAACCACACCAACACTTTCCACAAGAGTTGAAACACCATAAAATCCCCAACATGGGGAAGTAGGGTATGATTTAACCCCATTAAAACCCCAGCCTAAAGGGCAAAAATCTCTTTTCCCATAGTACTTGATGCCACTATGCTCCATCCCTTAGCAAGGCTAAGCGTATTGTTCGTTGCAATAGGAACAATCGCTAACATGGAGTTGGTGACTTGTGTAGGCAGCAAATGTAGAAAAGCAACCTAGACCTCAGGGCCAACGACATGGTCCTAGCTCACACCAAACAGAATGTCCTCCTCAGCAAGGTAGCAAAACAACTCCGGCCAAGCCAATGGTTAGTCAACAATCAGATCCGTAGGCACGGGGCATCATCCAGGTTGTAGATGCCCTCTTTCAAAAGGAAGCACAATAGCAGTGAACACTTCACCATCGCAGACCCCCCACACAAGTGGTCTAGGTAGAGATCCATCACAAGTATAGGCGTTTCCAAATCCCCATCACAACCAATCATAAAAACTTCTACAAAGGAGGAGCCCCTCGTAGAAATGGCAAACTTCTACTGAAAGAGAAGGTTGTGTCGCACACAAACCTCCTGGTAACCAAGTGACAACCAAAATGGAGCCACTACAAAAGATAGAAAAGGCACTGGGGAGTCCAGATCTGCCCAGCACGAGGATGTTAACTTCCAGTCGAAGCCAACCAACCATGCACAACCCACCAACGCCCACACACAGAGGCACCGCAGGGATAAAACAGACCGCCACCAAATAATAGACCCCCTCAGAGCCACCGGGATCATCCTCTTCATCAGTATCTCCCCTTCTGTAATATCAGATTTTGAAAAACCTCCCCCACTCCTCTTCCCACTCAGAGCCATATTTTTGCATGATTTGTTGGGTATATATGAGCAATCTAAATTCATTAAGAATTATGATGTTTTACATGAGCAATAAATGCATAAAAGAACTAAAGCCACAATAGGACAAATAGTCCGGAGAGTCCTTATAGTCTAAATGATGAGAAGAAATTATTCGACATCTAAAAAAGAAAAGAGATGTAGTTATCGAGTTAATAAACAAGAATAAGTTTATGACCAATCACGTTATTCTAGACTATTTAACTGGGACTTCCCATCCATACCCTAGTGCATTCCAAATAAAATATCATATTGTTGAATCTATGAAAGTTAATTCCTAAGGTTCTGGTTTCACAAGTCAGTATCTATGTTTGATAGGCTTTCACTATAGCCTAAAAGGAAAAATTTACAAATTTTACAATAGTTTCCTTTTACAAATTTTACAATAGTTTCCTAAAAGGATGAATGAATAAATCTGCAGAAATATGTGTATAGGATTTTATTTAGTCTATGATTTGGGTTTTTTTTGTTATTATTAGCAAAAAAAGGTAGCATGCTAGAAAGAAGTACGTATCTAAAGCTAGCTAGACTCAGTTATAATTAAAGATTCCTATAAATAAGATAAAAAATTACTTTAGACATCCTCTGATTCTGGTATCATAATTGAAGAGAAAAAGTTTAAATCAAAGAACCTATACCCAAATTAAATATCATAGCTTTCAGATGCATTTTATCAACTACTGCTTCCAACTTTTGAACTGGAATTTTACCAGCATTTTGCTTTAATTTCTCAAAGAAAAAATGCCAGTAGAAATCATCATGAACTATCAAAGTTATCCAATTTATTAGAATTACTTACATCATGTCCATTCTCTGAAGGATGTTCTTTCTTTGATGCATTTGTACCAACTAGTCTCTTAAACCATTTTTTTGATCTGTGGCCCATAGTCTTGTATTTTGATTATCATTCACTTGCAAGCTGTTAAAATCTGACATGCAAAAATAAAAGTCAGTGCCATGATCTAAACAAAAAGAATATATCTTTTTACAGTTGTTGCATCAAGTAAGATTAATTCACAGAATTGTATCTTGGATAGGTAAGACATATTGCATATGGTATTTATCAGCAATGTCAAAATGGGAATCAACAATCATACAACTGATCATTGTAGAGTCCATAAAGACGACTGAGACATGCCATATCTCTATGGAGTATATAAAAATCATTCACAAACTGAAGGCAACCTCATTATAGGAAGGACAAAATCTTCAGGTTGAACCTATTGAGAAGTTACCTCCATGATGAAATCTCCAACATGGATGTTCTGACTTAAAGCATAAACAAATACTTGTGGAATCTCCTAAATTGATCTACAAACAATTTAAAGGAACATTTTCAACCAAGAAGGCGTTACTATCAAAGATCCTGTAGATCCCCAAACCCTCCTGGGGACAGCATGCAGACTAGTTTTACATGATATTCAAAGATATAGGTTCATAATTGTGATATCCAAACAAATCCCTGTGAAATCTTCTAAATGGCCCTACATACAAAAATGAACATTTTCAACAAGAGGGTGTTTCTAACAAAGAACCCATACACCCCCAACCCCTCCCATGGGCAAAATGCATATATGTTTACATGATGGTATTCATAGATCTTGGTTCATACTTGTGTAATATCCATTCAAATATTGGAACTATACAATTGTACTAAAAAAATAAGATCAAATTTAAATTAATTTGGTTTTCTTCCCTAATATTCCCTTTTGCATAATAGCTTTGCTTATTTCATTATAAAAGTTAAGACAATAGTGGAACTCCAGCTGAATATAGAGTGAGAAAGTTTATCAACTAGTTTATGGGTTTAAGCCTTTAAGGTTAAAAAATATGTAGTCATTAAGTCAGCTTGTTTATGGATTTAATGTAAGGTTAATAAATCAACATGTAGGCAATTCAAAGCCTAAGCAAAGGCCAAGTATGAACAACTACCATGCATAGACCTTGAAGAAAAATAAGGATATAGCAAGAAAAATTGTCAACTATTTTATGGGTTACTGGTTGAAACATATGTGCTACATAAGCTTGTTAGTTTATTTATGGATTAATTTAAGGTTAAAACATTGACATGTAGAAAAATTCAAATCCTAAGCAAAGGAAAGTATGAACAGCTACCATATATAGAAACTGGAGACAAACATGGATGAAATACTATTAGTGGATATCCTAATAAAATATTGGATTATCTATTATTTGGAAACTTTTCACATTAAAATGACAAAGTAAAGAGTGAAGAAGATAAAATGATATTGTATTGCATTAAATTAGATATCCGGGATATGAGTTTATACAAGTAAAATTTGGCAGGGCATGAAACTAATGGAAAAAGTAACATATACTAATTAGATATTTTTATTTCTAACAACACTACAAAATATATAATTTGTGGACATTGTTTGTTGCCAAAGAGTTCATTTGGAACTATTCAAATTTAAGAGGAAACAATGACTTTGTAAAACCATTTGCAATTGATCTTCAGTAGTCAAAATGAACATCTTAATTACATTATTCTGCATCTGTCTAATGAAGTGGGAATGAAACTTGATGTGCTTGGATTGTGCATAGATAACAAGATTCTTCACCATCTTGTATACACTTCACTGAGGGGATACCCATACCACCTAGGATTCTTTGAAGCTAGATTTGTTCACATAGGGTTCATTGTGCAGCCTTGTACTCTAGTTCTGTATAAGATATGCCAACAACTATTTCCTTCTTGGTTACCATATCCCATATTGAAGACCTAACTAGTTGTTGAATTTCTATCATCAACGAAGCCCACCCAATTGGCATCTAAGAATTCAATCAAACATGTTTTTTGCGGCTTTCCAGTGTATTTGTCTAGGCTTTGTCATGAACCTAGAGAAATAGTTCACAAAATACCCTATATATGGTCTTGTATTTGTGAGATAAATGAGGTTCTCAATCAAATTGTTTGTAGAGGGATTGCTTTAACTTTCAAGATATACTATATATAAAAAGTCGTGGCTGAGGTTGCATAGGCATCACAATTGTTTTGCTATCATGCATCCTAAATTTTTCCATGAGCTCCTTCGCATGCTTTGTTAGAGAGACATAAATATTACTCTTTGTTTGCAATATCTCTAGGCCAAGACAATAGTGCATTAATCCAAGATCTGTCATCTTGAAAGAAATGTAAATCCTTCCTTCCTACTGAAATCAGAACTTCACTAGATGCGGTTATCATTCACAATGACAATATCTCCATGTTCTCTTTGAGTATATAACTTTTAATGCAAAGGATTTAATAGATCCATGTGTGTGGAGGTGTTCATCAATTTTCATGTACCACACATGAGGTGCATGCTTCAACTCATATAGTGACATCATCAATTCACACACTTTATGTTCTTTGCCTTGAAATTTGAATCATTTAGGTTGTTTAAAACTTTAATGTACACTTCCTTCTAGACATCTTCATTTAGATATAAACTTTTCACATCCATTTGGTGTAAGCATTATCCAAATTGTGCTGACTAATAACATATCTAATGTTTTCATCTTCATTGTTGCAAACGTCTCCTTGTAGTCAATTCCTAACCTTTTAGGCTTTAGCATAAACTTTTTTCTCCTCCACCTCCTCCTTCCTCTTCTTCTTCTTCTTCAATTAATTGTCCCAATAGTAGGCATCCATGTTCATGCCTTTCAAGATGCATGCCATCATCTCCTAGATGATTTGATCTTTCTTTCAGTATCTCCATTCTTTGTGGAGTGTGAGCAATAGTTAGTTCGTGTATGCCTTGTTAAAAGAAAAATTTGTTGAACTCCTTGGATATTACCTCCCACATTGATATGTGTGGAGAATCTTGAAGGGGTGGTCAATTTGTTTCTCAACGGTAGCTTTGAAATTATTTAACTTTTAAAAGGTTTCAGACTTTTACGTCAAGACCACCCACATCTTTTGCAAGTAATCATCAATGACAATTAGGGAGTATTAGGTGATTTTTAAGGATGGAGAAAAAGGTCCACAAACTGTTTTCAACTAGTTCAAGAGCATTCTAATCTCAATATGACTTGCCACAGTTGAACACCAAACTTTGTTGCTCACCAACCGCACAATTGGAACATACTTTTCCTATATCTTTGAAAGCTAATAGCTCCAATGCCATTTTTACTCACTTAAATGCATTAGGTAAGCAAGACTTAAATTTCCAAATTATTGATGCCAAAGAGAACTCTCTTCTTTAATAAGAACATGAAGAGCACAGTGTATTTGAGTAGGTACAACATCAAAGATGAACATGTCTACTTTTTCAAGCATTTCAGCTACAAATTTATTGTGCTTGGATTCGCCTTTGATTAGACAATATTTATGAACACTTGTCATGTCGAATTCAACCTAACTCACTAACAACAAATACTTTTGAATCTCAAGAACGAACAAGATGTCTTGAACTTAACATTTACTTTTTTGGGGAGAGAGAAATGATGCCTTAGCCTTGAATTGGCAGAGTAAAGGTACATCCAAGGTTGACTGTAACTTTATGTTCTTTAAACTAGGAGAATCAATCTTGCTTCTAGACATTGCCTTGTGAGTTTTGAGTCAATGTACCAGATTTCTTTTTCATTCTTCGTTACATTATTGGACTAGACCAACACTTGGATGCCTTCATCAACACTTTTGGAGTCTTCAGCATCATTATCACTAGACCAACACTTGGATGCCTTCATCAACACTTTTGGAGTCTTCAGCATCATTATCACCATCATCATTCTTGACAACATTGCTCTGATGTCATAGATTCTAGTATCTTATACATCCTTAATAAGTTCCTTAATTTTTTTGTCTAGGGCCATTCTACCAATAGTTATTAGTCATGGAGTTTGTTGCAAATATGATACAATATTATTGGTCAAGGTGCTTTACCTTTCTCAAAACACTTGTTGCTAAAACTTATTCTTTGGCTAAAGCGTCTTCTTGCCTCTTTATTTGGAAGATAAGGCTTTTCTTCTCCATCATTGTCACCTACATGTACTTCTTGCTGGAGTAAGCCAATGAGTTCTTGATAGGCAACTGATGATTTCAGACATTCAAAGAAGTTAAAAACATTTTGAAGCATAATTACAAGAAGCATAAAAAAAGTAACAAAGACTTCGCCACGAGTCTTAACCATAGAAACAAGACTCAAACTCGGTGCGGACTCGCAAAGGCTGACCTGATTTGGGACTAGCAAAAATCAGCAAGACTCGGCAAAAACTCGGCAAAAAACTAGTTTCTAGTGAGTCTTGTCTAGAGAAAGTTCTTGGAGAGTCTCAGGCCCCTAAGACTCGACTAGTATTACTTGGCTCAGAACTCGCCAAGCCTAGGAGAGTCCTGGAACTATGGCCTTAAAAAAAATTCTAGACTTGTCAAGTCGAACAAATTCACCAAACTTTGTCAAAACTCAATGTTATACTTGGGAGTGTAGAAACCCTTAAATTTTAAAACATATATTGAAAAGTTAAAAAAACACATAGTTAGGGCCTAATTATTTCTCTATGGCTTCAACACTTGCATTTTGTTAAGGGTTTGGACACTAGACTCTTGAAGCTTGATTAAAAGTCTATGGCCCTGAAGCTTGCCCCTTACCCCTCTAGGGGTGCTACCCTCAAACCCTTGCAAGGGGCACTAAACCTCAACCTCGCTAGGAATTACTATCCCCCAATCCCTACTCTACTTCTTGAAGGAAAATATAAAAATTGTTTTGAGCCATGCCAAAGAGGAAACCAATATTTTTCTTTTCTATAAAAGTTTTTCCCACGTAATTGAATTATATTTTTTGCTTTTGGTTTGCTAAGTCAATTACTATTTGAGCAATGCTACTATGGCTGTAACAACATCCCAAAATTGTCTGAGTTATGAGCATAGGACCTCACATAGAACTAGTGATGTTGTACTGCATGTTACAAACCTCATCTACCATAATTCATGATTGCAAGTGATTTTTGGTTTTGATGCAATGGAAATCGTAAGTCCTCTAGAGCTAGAACACTTGACAATATTTATATATTAAAAAATATTTCCTTCAACTCAAATCCTCTTTTGTACTCATTTGATTGATGTATACTATTGTAGTGATCAAAGTAGCTTTTAATTGATAGTTTATTATGCATTTAAATTTGATTTAATTGAGAGTGCATTGTAAAAGCTTTACATCCTTAAAAAAATCTCTATATTTCATGATTTTTCAAATTGTGGTCTTTGCCAAGCCCAAGACAAAAATCATCCTACCAAGTCCAAGTCTTGTCATTATGCTTTGAACAATGAATATAGAGCATAGAGGATCATCATCCTCATTTATTCTTCTTCAACTTATTTTTCCACCTCTATCTATTGGTTTTATATGTATGTGAGCATACTCAAAAAGTATTTTGATTTTTTCATTTTCTTGCATTTTGAGCACACGTAGCTTCTCCATAAGATACAACTGTCATGTCACCTTCCTTATGATGAACCCTTCATTAATAATAATAAAATTAAAGCAAATAAAATAAAATAATAAATAAATAGGTGAAATAATAATCAACCAACATCAATTATCAGTCTATGGTTACAAACGATGATTAATACTTAATGGCTAATATCTATAGTTTATTAGGAGCTTATACGATCTCCCTAATTCTGTAAGCATTTACCCCTATGTGGATCATCGACAGAGGTAGGGAATTCATGTGTCTCCATCCTCTTCAGCGAGATATCAATTCAACTAAAAAACCGTCATCGATAATCAACTGATACGTAATCTACTTATGATATGATCACTCTATGAAATCATTAGCGATAGTATATGAGTCAACAGGAGGATTCCACAACAAATTGCAATATTGTATGCATCAGCGATAGTATTCCATAGTACCAAATGTGATGCAAAGACTATCATAGAATGGCCATGAATTACCATCAGCAACCAATAACGTTGCCAGGAGTATAAGCGATACCATTAGCACGACAAAGGGAATATAATAAAGGCACTTGGTTCAAGACGAATTATATCAAGGAGGACTACCAACTCCACATAGTTAATGTCGTCCCTCATTATCGATCAAAGACACCGCTCTTCATTGATTGAAGAGTCACAACGTTTGACCCGTGGAAGATATATGAAGACATTAGAAATCATTCAAAAGGGAGGGAGAGATTAGCATGAAGGAAAGGAACGAATGGGAGTAGGAGTGAAGGGTATGAAATATATATTGGATTTAAGATTGTCTAAGAAGAAAATAATAGACAATCACTGTGAAGGAATATGTATGGAGATTCAAGTAGGAGATTCCATGGAGATTTGTAGGTATACAACAGATTCATGAATTGGACATTGATTGTAGAATATTATGTTTGAATTTTATTAGGAATGAGAATTGTTAAATGATCAAATATATATATATATATATATTCAGAATAATACTTACATGTTTATATATACATCCATAATAAGAATTATACTTATATGCTTGTATATATATTAACTATATGCATCTTGAATAATAGAAGTGAAATAAGAATAATACTTGTATATGTATATTATATATACTTCTATGATAATAGAAGTGAAACCAGAAGGGTATATATATATGAATTATGATAATGGAAATGAAATCAGAATTACACTTATGTTTGTATATATAAGATAAAGGAAATTAGAATTATATATATCTCAAATTACAATATATGAATCAGCATCATACAATCAGCATTATATTCTACTCAAGAACTTTACAAATAGGAAGGTAAAAGAGTTGCTACCAAAATATGTACAATAAGAATTTAAGATATAATTGTAATCATATATATATATAATCATTGCAGATTTACTAGATATAATTTATATTTGAAATTATTCTTTGATATTAGATTTTGAAATAAAACATGATGTAAATGTTAAACTTGCTACTCTGAACCTTGTATTGAATATAAAATCCAAGTTACATTAAGGATGATATAAGGACAATTGAAAATAGACATAATTCCATTGTCACATTAAGATTTATAGGAGGATATAGTCCTCATTAAGCCAAAACTTCCTGATGACCAGCATATGCATATGAGATTAAGCCTTGGATAGGGGATGTCTCTTCAAAGAAGAGGAATGGACCTAATAATGGTCAGCCTACATGATCTAAGGGATGCGCTCCAGTGGACGACGACAAGAATAACCAAAGGGCCACTTTAGAACGAGGCCATTCAAAGCCAGAAGGTTCTTACCAACCTGGCAGACTTCACTTGGGAGTCCTAAGGGATGCGCTCCAGTGGACGATGGCAAGAATAACCAAAGGGCCGCTTTAGAATGAGACCATTCAAAGCCAGAGGGTTCTTCCCAAAGGTTATGAGCCCGATCTGGCAAACTTCACTTGGGAGTCCTAAGGGATGCGCTCCAAAGGACAATGACAAGAATGACCAAAGGGCCGCTTTAGAATGAGATCATTCAAAGTTAGAGGGTCCTTACCAAAGGTTATGAGCCTGACTTGGCAGACTTCACTTGGGAGTCCTAAGGGATGCGCTCCAGAGGACTACGACAAGAATGACCAAAGGGTCACTTTACAATGAGATCCTTCAAAGCTAGAGGGTCCTTACCAAAGGTTATGATCCCGACGTGGCAGACTTCTCTTAGAAAGGGTTAATAAGGGGTAGATAACCAGATAGATTATTATATCATGTTTATATGTTTGCAATTTTGTTTCTTTTTAACATCTCTTTTGTAGGTTCACACAATTAAGAACTAACCCGGAAAGCAAGGGACATTACAACAACAATAATGTCTTATTGTTTGCCTTGTACACAATATTCATCTTTACCAAGTATCGTGCACATTTTGGATATGCATAAGAACCTTGTCTTCAACTAACAACATAATAAGCATGAGGGCCTTTCAATTGTCCTAGACCCGTTGTTCTTATTTTGAATAACTCAAGGTGTCTATCTTTTAGAGCTCAATTACATCACAAACATCTTCAAATAGTAGGATTGTCTTCGTCTCCATCTTCCATCTTGGATATTCCAACAAAAATGGTAAACCTATTCCAAAAGTAATTTGTCTATGAGCATTAGTTTTGCTCATAGCATTTTTCTTACCTCTTTGGGTCTTGTTGGGTACGGCCAACAAACACTAATTTATCATGGAAAATAATAATGTGGTTGTGGAAGGGCTAATTAATTCTTATAGGTGTGAAAATTGAACACTCTTCTACTAAGAAAGTCTTATTACTAGGCTACAAAAAGAATGTTTTTATAATTTATTTATCTTCATTTTAAGGCTTAACAAACTAAGCATCAAACCATAGTTTGAAAAATCTACCGACTCGCCTCGGATTTTGCTGGACTTGCAAGTCCAATGGCAAGCCAAGTCAACTCGCCATGGACTTGGGAGTCGAGTCCAGGCGAGTCACTCCCGTTGGACTCAGGAGTTTTTTTAAATGAACTCGCTTGAGTCAACCATCAAGACTCGCAAGTTTGGAGGAAGGACTCTCGCCGCCTAGAAAAGACGCCTAGACATGTTTTAAAGTCATTTTTTTTACTTTTTCATTCATTTTCTGTTTGCTCTTGCTGATAACAAGGTTTTAGGGTTTGGAGAACTTGAGGAAACAACATCAAAGCAGCAAAAGAGATCCAAGTAAAGGATTTTTCTTCTTTTTTTCATTTCCATCTATGATAAATCAAGAAAACCTAAAACAAGGGGAAATGCTTGCAATTTTTTTCTATTTCCCTTTTTAACTTATTTCCTTGAATGTTTTTTAATACTATTTTACCAAATGATTCATTATCAATTTTTGGTTGTATTTCCATAAAACCCTATTGATTTTTTTAATTTTTTCATGTTATAACAGCTATGTCAACTTCAACTAGAAAGGGCAAGGCAACCCCAAAATCAGGAAGAAAAAAAGATGAGGCATGGAAGTATGGAATAAAGGGAAATAAAAAGGGAGAGGTGACTTGCACGAAATGTGGCAAATGGATGACAAATGGAGTGAATAGATTAAAATACCACCTTGCCAAAATACCCAGACAAAATGTGGAAGGTTGCCCCAAAACAACTCCAGAGATTATTAGACAAATGAAGGCCCTTGTTGCTGAATATAAATTGCAAAAAGAAGAAAGGGAAAAAAAAGAAGCCATGATAGCTTCAATGAATCCAAACGCATCCACTTCGGCTTCCCTTGGTCACACTCGCAGAAGTGCAACCTTCTATTAGTATCAACAAAATTCATCTATTGCTAACAATGAGGTTGAGGTTACTGAGACTCAAAATCCTCTTTCATCATACCCATTTTTTTTGTTCCACGCAATGTTCCAAGAGCACAGCCATCACTTGAAGGTACAAGATGAAATTAGGAAAAACATAAGAAAGCAATGATATCAACAAGAAAAATTTTGGTACTACAACACTTTGCCTTTCAATGTGGCAAACAACCCATATTGGGAAGGTTTGGTTACCGTATTTACAGTTCCATGCAAGGGGTTTAAGGCCCTAGCAACTAAAGATTTTAGTGGGCCATTGCTAGAGAAAGCAGTGAAAAATACACAAGTTGTGGTTGATGATCAAAATAAAATTTGGAAAAGAAAAGGATGCAACATCTTATCTGATAGATGGACAGATGGAAGAAATAAGACTTCCTCAACTTCTTGGTGGCTTCTAATGGTGCAATGGTATTCCTCAAGTTTATAGATGCCTCAAATGAAATAAAAAATTTTGAGACTTTGTGCAATTTGTTAGATGAGGTGATCTAGGAAGTTGGAGTTGAACTTGAGAATGTTGTCCAAATTATCACGGACAATGCATCTACATATGTAGTTGCAGGTAGAATTCTTATGGAGAGGCATCCCATAAATGGATTCCTTGTGTTGCACACTGCTTGGACTTGTTGTTAAAGGACATTGGAAAGATTAGCTGGGTGAAAAGGGTGGTTGAAGATGCTAAAAGTGGCACCAAATTCATCTACAACCATACTTGGGTCCTCTCTTTGATGAGAAAACACACAAATGGAAAGGACCTTGTGTGACCAAGAGTGAGACCATTTGCTAGCCATTTCCTCACATTGCAAAGCATTCTTGGTGTCATTCCTCATCTTAAGCAAATGTTTGTGTCTGATGCTTGGCTGCAGTCTGCATACTCCAAAAAACCTGAGGCAAAGAAGATAGTAAGTGTTGTTTTTGATGATGGGTTCAACAAAAGTGGAGACAAGTTGATCAAGGTAAGTAACAAACCCAAATATAAACTTTATACAAGATAATGTACTTGCTTTTTTTTTGAGGGGTTAAATTTGTAATAATTTAAAATTCGTTTTCATTTTTCTAGGTGGTAGAACCTTTGGTAAGGGTTTTTCGTATGGTGGATGGAGAGGAAATGCCAATGGGTTTCATTTATGAGGCCATGGATAGGGCCAAAAAGGCCATTTCACGTTACTATGACGGAAATTCAAAAAAATATGAAATTCTTTGGCGCATCATTGATCATAGGTGGACAAGCCAACTCCACCAACCGATGCATGCCTCGGCGTACTTCTTGAACCCGAGATTCTATTTCTCTGATTCATTTAAGGCTGGTGAGGAGGTCATGATAGGTGTTATTACATGCATTGATAAGATGGCTCCTGGCTATGACTTGAGAGACAAGGTTCTTGATGAGTTGGAGGTGAGATTTGACATTTGCTATATCTTATTTTTGATTCATGAATTTGGAAATGTTCATTGTTCAAGATCTACAAGGGTGCAGAGGGGAGACTCTTCTCTTCACAACAAGCAATTGACAGGAGAGAAAAACAACAACCAGGTAAAACATTATTTTCAATACTAGAAGAAAAATTAGAAACTTGATAATGATTGTTAATTTGTTACAAACTTACATATTTTACTCAATTCTAAATTTCTAATATTTCTAAATGTTTTTTTGTAGATTTATGGTGGGAGAACTATGGTGCTGGCACACTTAATCTTCAAAAGATAGCCATTTTTTTTTGTCCCAACCATGTAGTGCTTCTAGGTGTGAACAGAATTGGAGTTTATTTGAGAACATTCATATGAAGAAGAGAAATAGGTTGACCCAGAAGAGACTCAATGATCTTGTCTTCGTTTGGTACAACCTTCGCCTTCACACTAGAAAGGTGGAGGGTGTTTCACATGAGTCCATTGACTTGGACGAAATTGATCCATATCGTGGTTGGACCATCAATGAACAAGATGGTGGTGATGATGTCCTCCTTACAGAAGAACATCTTGCAGAATTAGAGAGAGGAGCAGCAGAAGCAACAACATTGGATGATTCTGATGAGGAGGATGAGGATGACAAGACGAGGACTTTGATGTTGAAGACGAAGAAGAATTAAATCCTCATTTAGATGCCTCAACACCTACTAGTTCAAGGCCTGAAAAATTGAGTTATATTAGGAGAGGGAAGAGGAAGATGTACTCTTTAGTTTGTTGTTTTTCACATTTGTAAACATTTATAAACCTGTGCTGCTGTTATAAATTTTAAAGTTTGAAACTATGATGAAATTTCAAATATTGAATGTTTGGGATTCATATGACATGTGTAATGTTTCAATTATGGCTCTTAAGTTCTCTAAATGCATTATTTTCTTTTTGTTTTTTTTGTCCAAGTCCGATTCCAATTTTTTAGTCTGTCAAGTCCGAGGTGAGTCCGAGTTTTCCAACTATGCGTCAAACCATATAATGTGTATGGAAAGCAAGAAGAGGAGCAATGGAGGTAGGGTTTCAAGTTCTGGGAGTGCAACATAGGTGAGGGAGACTCCGATGATGAAGACGATTGGTTTGTTGGCTCTGGTGCTTCCTTTAGGCAAAGGGGCTTATGTGGCTTTTGTGCTCCAGCCCTTTCTTTTTCATGGAGTGTGTTGTTAGGAGCGTTGGGTTAGGGTGTTCTGGTTTTGTGGTCGAATCGGTTGTGGAGGCCTTTATGGGGGTTCCTCTTGGTGCACAGAGTGTTGCGTTGGTTTAGACCTACTTTTTTTGGGATGCCCAGTTTTCAACTTTGCTTCTATTTGTGGGTTCTGTCTTGTTTGGTTTTGCTTGCCCTAGGGAGTTTCATGAGTGGACTTTCCTAGATTTGGACAGTTTTCTTGAAACCATTTATGTTCGGTTTTGGGCGTTAGTGGTTGTGGATGTTTATGGCAGTTCATTTTTTTTCCATTATGGGAGGAGGCTCTTTTTGTCTCTTTGGTTTCTTTCTCTGTGTGGGGGTTTCATTTCTATTTGACCCGTTGTCTGCTTGGCTGCAAGGGGTTGTGGGGTTGTCCTTCTCAACTACTTTTTGTGTGTTTTTGGGTGTTGAAGGTGATTATGGCTTTCTTCCACCTTTGAAGTCGTTTTCTCTAGAGGAGGGGGTCATTTTCTCTAGCCTGGGTTTGATGCAATTTGTGGTCCCTCTGCCTTCTTCTATTGTTTGTTCCCATGCTATGTTTGAGGATTTGTGGCTGCTCTTCATGGATTTGTTGGGGATCATCTGCAAGTGTGTCTCTGACCTAGCTTGTGTTGTTTCTATTTCTCTTTTTGGCAAGGGTTTGTGATTGGTTGGGGTTTTCTCTCACCTGTGACAAGGACAGGGCTTTTGAAAAGAGGGTGTGCCTGTTGGTGTTGCTCCTCCAATTTATTCGCAACTGGGGGCTTCTTTCGTGAGTCCCTCTATTGGCAACTTGGCTGGTTTGGGCCCTTTTTTGTTTGTGGGGCCTCCATTGATTGTGTTTGTTGGTGTGGTTAGTCGGTTGATGACAATTTTCAAGGGCTTGTGCTGGCTTTGTTGTGTTTTTGGTTAGGGGTGATTTCTAGTTTTGGGGTTGTGTTTGCCCTTGTCGAAGCTCGGTGCCTTCCTTGCACTCTTTTCTTGTGGGCTCTTATTGGTTCTCTCACGTCTCTTCCCCATGAGGCTCCTATGGAGGTGGAGCTTTCCCATCTTGAGTTGGGGTTTCTTCTTGTGGCCATAATAGGTTTGGCTCATTTTTATGCATTCTCCTTTTTCAAGGTTCCTATTGAGGTGGTAACATCCGCTATGGAGGTGGTGATGTGCATGTTGGGAGAGATTGAATGTTGTGGTATGTGGTTTGCTCTTGTTGTTGGATGTTTGGAGGTGGGGTTGGTTCATGTGTTGTTTTCCCGCCTGCTCGATTCTTCTTTAGTTGTTTCTATTGAGGTGGGATCCTTTCCTATCGAGGTGGAGAGGAGTTTTGTAATTGAAGAGTTGTCATTTTGTTGGAAAGACGTTGCAATTTGCTGCTGCTAGTTGGTTTTAAATTCCATTTTAAAACCCATTAAGGTTATGGGAGCCTTGTTAAAACCCATATTTCAGGTTAGGGGAGCCTAGTAAAACCCGTGTTTGTTGTTTCAAGGTTAAGGAAGCCTTCTAAAACCCTCTTTGTTTCTTGAGGCTTTGACCTAATGTTGGATCAGCTTGCACTTAGTATGTTTAGTTTTTTGTATGGCTGCTGATGGTTTGCTGATTGTGGGGCTGCTGATTGATCATGTTCTATTCTTTGCAGCTATTTCTTTGCAATGGTGATTGTTGCAGCTAATACATACTTGTGTCCCTCAATCATAAACAAAGGAAATTGTGAATCTCTTGTAGAAATCAGCGTCCGTAAACAGCATCCTACAAGCAAGATCTAAACACCACTAGTCTAGATAAGCAAAACAGGTAAGTAGAACCCACCAAAACCTATATAAAAAATCATATCTTCCTCGAATCTCATAATAGACAAAGGCACCTAAAAATAACGTTTCTCCTCAGTTTCCAGTTCTTATGAGAAAAAGATTACAATCCCTTCACCCTACATAACATGCCGCATCATCTCAACTCATAATTGATGGGAACATACCCTCAAGCTGTGTGACCAATGACATTGGAGGTATTTATGATCACATCAAAAAGATGACAAATCTGAGAGAAAGTAACATACTGCAAGGAAGACAACCAGAGATGCACCACATTGAATTTCAAGTCACACATGCACCATCCTTGAGCTGCTCAAATGTGTAGGCAGCACCATCAAGCCACAAAAAAGTATCTTACTCCAAAATGGTCACCAATGGAACTACAATTGGAGGAACATCTCAAATGTCAAGCAATCAACACCAAAGATAATTTATGTTTCATATTTTGTTTTAGTGGTATAAATTATGTTTCCAAGTGATGAGACAACCTATACTCTACAAATATTCAAATTCAAATGTCCTTCTATCTCTTTTTGGGCATCCCACTTGGTAGTAACTTTGAAGGTCCCTATTTGAGACTTGTACACTTGATCATAACACTCAATGGAAGTGGAAGAGTTCCATTAGGGCACTTGGGATGGTGGACTGTGCATGTCATTTGTATGTGTAACCCTTGATAAAAGCACCTGTTTGGAGGGACTCTCTTTGATTGAAATCTACATGCCTTGCTTTAATTGTGGTGCCTAGATAGGAGTTACAAATTGTCTTCCTAGATTCTTGCTTGGACCCTCTTAAATAAAGCACCACATTTAAGGAGTTACGATTGTGGGAGTTGTCTTTGAATTAACCTTGTTTATTGCTTGGGCAACCTTGGAAAATGATGTAGCCTCATTTGGGAGGAGTTGCAGACTTACAATTCACAAAATTCATAAACCTTCTAAGATTGCCCCCCACACTTGAGAGAGCATAAAAATCCACATGTTGGATTGACTCAAGTTAGCTTTCAAGAGAGTGATAGGGTGTAGGAAGCAGTTAGGAGATCTCTTTGCTTGCAGATCATTGGAAGCTCAGACGAGAGAACTGAGGAGTACTCCGTGTGGTTGTTTTGCAAAGGCTATTGGTTTGTTTTGCATGTTGTTTAGCCAGGTTGGGTTGTTGGTATTATAGGGAGAAACTCTACCAAAATTTCCCTACAATCTTGTGGCAAGATTTCAAATTAATTTGTGGGATTGGGTATCTAGTTTGGGTGTGTTTTGTAAGGGGAAAAAAAATTTGATGTGAGGCTACATAGTATGTGATAAATAAAAATCAGAAATTGTATGCATGATGTTGGTTAAAACTTAAAATATTAAAAATCAGCAAATGTTGTTGTGACTCATGAGTATTCTGAATTTGTATTCTGGTTTCTATCAGCAGGTTGGTGGTTAAAACTTAAAATATTAAAAATCAGCGAATGATGTTGTGACTCGTGAGTATTCTGAATTTGTAATCTGGTTTCTATCAGCAATTTGGTGTGTTTAATATCAGGTTATGTAAGCAAATGTGTGTCTTGGGTGTGTCTAAAAGTCAGATAAAATATCTGCATTTTGGTGCCATGAAGTCGCATACAAAAACCCAAAATTTTAATCCATTAAAGGGTGTGATTTGGTGTAGTTAAAAATCAGATTGTACGTAGGTTGTCTAGCCATTGTATTGAGTTCGTTTGGATGGGTTGTGTGGTGTTGCTGCAAGGAGAAGGTTGTCATTTATTTTGCCTCCTATCCTTGATTGCATCAAATATCCTATTAGATCAAGGACAAAAGCTTTTGATAGTCTCTGGTAAGAACCACCTTTCTACTGCCTTTATTTTGTGACGATCCACTTCCACTCCTTCGTGAGAGACCGTGTGACCCAGATATTCATCTTATTATACTCCAAAAGAACACTCACTTCTTGGCATAAAGTCAATAGCCTTGAAGAATCTCCAGGGTCTTATTTGCATGCTAAAAACCCCCTCCCACAACCTCCTCCCTTCCCTTTCCCACAAAACATACAAACACAACTTTTTGTTCATCAAATGACATGAAGAGACCTAGACTGAGTTCAAAAATGTAGGAGCATTAGTAAGCTCAAATGGCGACATTACAATCTCATAATGGACTTCACAAGTTCTGGTAATAATCTTGTGCAAATCCTCTTTAATGTGATTCTAATGATATCGAGAACAAAGATCCTATTTTGAAAAGCATAGTTCATCACTGACATATCTTGAGCATGATTTTTTTCAGCTCTTTGTAGCCCACACAAATTTTCTTGGACCAGTCCTTCCTAACCTTGATCAAAAGTGCCAAAAATGAGCTAATTCCTGGCATATATTATTTGGACATCCAACATGTCTCTAACTCTTTTTTTCAATCTAGCTCTTCCGGTTGCATGAATATTAATAAGGTCTAATATTGGAAGGTTTGCTTGCCATGATCACTTTGAAACATAACTATATTCCATGAATTGAGATAAACCACTAGGGATACCTTGAAATACTTTCTCATGTTGCCAAGGAAGGTCTAATATTGGGAGGTTGGCTTTCTTGAACCGATTCAATAGCAAGATCATGATGCCTAAATGGAGGATGTTTTATGGGTTTCATTTCTCTTTTTATAGCTTACTTTTCCCATCATTGAAGCCAGAGATGATTCATAAGTACTTTCTTCTTTTCACATACCTGCCCTCTCTGCTAGGCCTTATATGTTACCAAAAGTGTGTTCCTGCTTGGAGAAAGCAATAGACGGTAGTAACTAAGAAGGTAAAAGATAAAGGCAAGAACAAAGAACCTAAGCCAACAAAAAAGTATAAGTAATTAGATCATTAACATATATGTTTTTAAATTTTAACCCATACCTCAAATTATCTTCTAAGGAGTCCAAAAAATAGAGAAACACAAGCACAAAATGTCTATCCAATTTGAAAAGAAAAATAAATCTAAGAAGGTTTCCCTATTCTGTCAAGGATAAGGTCTAATATCGGAAGGTTGGCTTTCTTGGACCAATTCAATAGCAAGATCACACTCCCTAGATGGAGAATTTTTTTCAGGTTTCATTTCTCTTTTTGCACCTCGCTCTGCTCACCACTGAAGCAAGTGATGTTGCACAGTTACTTTCTTCTTTTTATGTGCATGCTCTCTCCACTAGGGCTTATGTGTTTTCAAAATTATGTTCCTAGTAGGATGGAAGGAATGGAAGGTAGTAACCAAGAATTTTAAAAATAAGGACAAGCACAAGGAACCTACCCACTAAAAGAGACATTAAAGGCTTTCCCACCCCTCTGCCCCCTCTCTACAATGGGTGTTGGAGGAAATCAAGGTTTTCCTTCTCCCAACAAGGGGCTCAACCAATGCCACCTAGAGGGAGAAGGAATTGGTGCTCAACTATGGGATTTCAGATTCCAAGATCCATCCCTCATTCCACTCATCCAAAACCTTGATTCTCTGATTCGTAGATTTATTCTGAGATCTGACTGAAGTGGATGCAGGTGATTATCAAACGAGCAGAGCTTGGTAATTGATTCCTCAAAGGCAGTAACTAAGAAGGTAAAAGATAAGTACAAGAACAAGGAACCTAAGCCTAAGAAAAGGATAAGTAATTAGATTCTTCAAATTAAATTTCTTAACCCATATTACGGATTATCTTCTAAAGAATCCAAAAGATTGAGGAACAGGAGCACAAAAAGAGTCTATCCACTTAAACAAGAAGGATAAATTTCAAAACATCCCCTGTTCTGCAGAGGGGACTGGAAACAAAGAAGTGAAAAATAATTCCTACTCTTTGTTTCTCCACCCCAAAAACAAGGTGACCAAAGTTAACCTTTACCTGGGTTAACCTTCACTTCAGTGAGTCTAAGACTCTAACCCATTCTTGCTACTTAGAGGAGCTATGACCTGTATTAATTCCAGTTCAAGTCCCTCCGTCCTGAAGAAAAAGAAGGAAATACAAGTCCACATCTCAATGAAAGTATGGTTGGAATTAAGTAGACTTTGAAGACCAGTCTCAAATGACAAAAAAATCGAGAAATAGAAGTGCTTTAGATAATTTTGTTTGCAAGTTAGTCTTGATTTCCCAGTAGCCTCTTCCTAATGAAGGCATGCTTGCAGCCATCTTATATATTTGAATTACCTTGTAACTGCTGACATTTTTCAATTTTACGCTGGCCTTGATTTCGTTTTCCTTAAATCTCTTCTCTGTACCTACTTTAATACTTTAATATAATGTCAAAGAATGTATATCTATATATAGGTTTCTTTATCAGTAAAAGGAGCATCTATATATATGAGGACCAGCTCGAAATTCATGTACAATAATACAATTCAATGGCCAACAAGTACCATCTTCAATAGCTTCTAAAAGAATCAAACATTCTAGCTCATCTTGATGACAATATTCTACCTCTGAAATTGCAGAAAGGATACTTATCTGATTGAAGCTATCAAAAAGTGGTAGACTTTAATTAAAACCCTAACTAATAAAGAGTTCAAAATGTTGGTAAGTTTAGAAGCCACAAAACTACTTATAATATCATGATTATCCACTAATATTAAGCTACCAGAGCTAAATACACAGTCCCAAAACATTGTGTGCTTATTTAATTTCTATTGAATTAGTAAGTAATTTTTTATGATGGCAAATAAATCAATAGGCCTGTTATTTTCTAGAGGTTAATGATTTCTTATAGGAAGCAAATTAGCCCTCCTAAGTGGCTAAGAAAGGCGGTAGATTACAATAAAAATTATGTTTCTTTTCTTTTGATTGTATTTGATCCCTTCACCGTGATAATTATAAAATTAATAAATTTATGATAAATAGTTAATATTTGCCCTGATTTGCAAGCTGTTGGTTGACCATAAATTGTACATGTTGGACCCTCTCCCTTAGAATCTTGGATGAAATAAAAATATATTTGACCCAATTATGTCGCAAGGTACAGCATGCAGCATAATCAATGCATCAAATGACAAGATGTGTACCCACTGATCTTTTAACATCCTGAAAGGTCTCCTGCCAAGTATCAATTGTATCAACAGGTTTTCCAACCACTTTAGTGCATGAATAAATTATGGGATTCAGAACATGAAGAAAATACTGTCTCCTCTTTTCTGACTTCCACAATATCATGAGTTGTGTAGCACAAGTAGATTTCGTAAGAATTCGCTTGCTGAAACATTAAACCACCCAGATAATTTCCTACGAATTTATAGTTGTTGATGATTTCATATAGGAAGCAAATCAACCCTCCTAAGTGATTACGGAAGGTGTGGATTACAATAAGAAGTGTGTTTCTTTTGTTTTAAATCTATTTGATCCCTTCACCATGCTAATTATGAAATTGATAAATTTATGATAAAACAGCTACTATTTGACCTAATATGGGAGCTGTTAAGTGGTTGACCATTAATTGTACATGTTGGATCATCTCCCTTGGAATCTTGGATGAAATATATTTGACCCAATTAAGGTGCAAGGTGTAGCATGCACCATAATCAATGCATCAAATGACAAGATGTGTACCCACAGATCTTTTAGCAGCCTGAAAGGTCTCCTGCCAGGTATCGATTGTATTAACAGGTTTTCCAACCACTTTAGCACATGAATAAATTATTGGATTAAGAACATGAAGAAAATACTGCCTCCTCTTATTTGACTTCCACAATATCATGAGTAAAGTAGCACAAGTAGATTTCCTAACAATTGGCTTGCTACCAATAGAAACATTAACCACCCAGATAATCTCAGGTTATTTTGTATTTATGTGAGCAATTATTTAGGCATTGTAAAATAAACAAACCTCAACCATACAGCTAAACAGGATATAGTCTTCAGATATACTCGTAGAGATTCACCTTAAACCAAAACAGGCATGAAGCTATTGATATCCAGAAGATTCAAGGTGTCAATCCCTATGCATCCACATCTGTAAGGTATTTTTTACTTTGGGTATTAAACTATTTTCTTAGCATGTTGATGAATTCGAATACTTTTCAGCATTGCATCACTCATTTGCTCAACCAGGGCAGTGGCAAGCCCCAAATTTGCGTTGCAGGGAGTTCTGCCTAGCTGGCCTGTAAAGTGCACCTCTTGACGAAAAATAATAATGCCTGGCATCGAGGTATGAGTATCATCAAGGGTACTACGCTGTACATCCTACATTTTTCAATTGTGCACACCAAAAAGAAACAGAACATCAGCTTACAAGTTCACCACCTATCATCCTAGTGGGTTCATACATGCATGGGATTTACATGATTTCTAAAGGTAAATGGGTGGCATAGCAGTTTTATGCAACCTGCAAACGTCTGCTGAGATACATAAACCCAGTCCCTTGGCAACAATTTAGAATAAAGTACTTACAAACTTCTATAGATCTCAATGAATTTTTCAGGTATGTAGCTTTCTAACAATCAGTACACGACTTATCAGACTATCACTTTGCTGGGTTCATATACACATGGGATCTATATATCTCTAGAGACAAATGGTTGGGGCATTGCGGTTGTATCCTAACTGCAAAAGTCGTGATTGTAAATATAATACCTGGTACCTTTGCGACAATTAAGATCGAGGTTATTGCAAATTTCTATAAATTTCGAACAAATTCTTAAGGAGTTTAGCTTTCCAATACCCAGTTCACCACTTAAAGGCAAATTTCTATATGCATAGGGTTTGTATGATATATAAAGGTAAATGGGTGGAAATGCAATCATATGCAACGAGCAAAACTGTTATTAAAAATATCATGTCAAATTCCTTAGCATCAATTCAGATCAAGTAGCTTTCGAATTTCTACAGACTAAAGATGAAAGGTTGGCATTGCAATCATTTGCTACCAGCTAAAGTGCACTAAATACCAAGTCAACCCCTTGTAACAATTCAGATCAGGTTGCTTGCGAATTTCTGCAGATCGCAGGGACATGCTTCAGGAATTTAATTTTCTTAAAAAATAAGTCTCTTTCAACAAATATGAACTGCATACCAGGTTCAAGATCACCCGCAACACAAAAAATAAGAAAACCCAATTGCGCCCACAGCTTCTAAAACATATCATCCTCAAACCATATTTGAAATAGCAGAATTCGTAAAATACATACCACATCTCACAAGCTCCAGTGCTGAACAAAAGACCAGTTGTCCAGCCCAGAACAGAATTGTAATAATCCTTATAATATATTTACCAACTGAATTGAAATGCACACAAGTACTAATCCAAATAATTAGGCACACCAGCTAAGGCCAGCAGGAATGGTGTTTACTAATTGTGACCAATTAACCATCTCCACCGAACACTGACCCCACGCTGACTGATTACTAGTTCTTCATTCCTTGTAGCCTACGTCTAGAGACCAGGTTGGAGACGAAATTGTTCCGTGTTAAATTATAAAAACGATATTAGTGGGGGCTGAAAGGCAGGTGGCAATTAGATTATTTTGTCAAAAGTCTAAGCGAGATTGACGGGTTTGTCTTTATCCATGTGTTCACTCATTTCAATCATTGAATTGATTGAGAGCTCCCCTTCAGCTTTTCGAGATTGGATGTTACAGTCTGGCTTTAAATCCATTTTTTATGCAGTTAATCACGTTGCATATACAAACAAATTATCTATAAGATGTTCAACTCCTGTTTCCCAGGCAGTCATTATATCAGTAAACATATTTGCTACTTCTATACAAACATTTCTAAATGGATTAGAGCGTTTTTTAGCTATTAGCTTCCTGAGTTTACGCCAATATCGTTTCCAATCCAATTGTCATGATTTGCTGTTCTATAAAAATATGGAATTAAGATGAAATTTAGGCATATATTGGCACATATCTTGAGATATTAGTCAGCTTCCAAGTTTGGAGTTGCGTACTAAGTTTTAGGATATTTCCATGAATGTTATACTAGATTAGAATAGTTGTCAATCAAGTTCTATCGAGAGGAATTTATTTCATGTTTGTAGACTAGAGGAGAAATAATAAAAATAATATTTATTTAATGTATATTACTGTTAAAGAAGCTAGGAATCTTAAAAAAGCTTTATCTATCTATACTTCGGCTACGGGTCAACTCATCAATTGGAACAAGAGCTCCATCTTCTTTATCACTACCTCCCTTGAGAGACAATCAAAGATGTCTAAAATTCTTGGTTGCAGTATTGGTGTTCTCCCCTCTTCCTACTTGGGGCTCCCCCTCTGCTCTAAACCTCCTGATAGTTTCTGGAATCAAATTGTTGATAGATTTAATAGGAAGCTGGCAGGCTGGAAAGGTGCTCTCCTTAGCAGCTCTGGTAAGCTTCAGCTTCTGAAGTCGACCCTGCAAAATTTGCCTGTGTATGCTTTAAGCCTCTTCAAGATTCCCCATAAGTTTGCAGTGGTGCTTGAAACTATCCAAAAACGGTTTTTATGGACTGGTGTTGAAGATAAAATAAGACTTAGCTTGATTGCCTGGGAAAAAGTTTGTAAGCCTAAAAGTAAAGGGGGGTTGGGGTTAAGACCTGTTAAGCTTATCAACAAGGCTCTTTTGGCGAAGCAGGTGTGGAGAATCTTTGGTGATACTAAACAATGGAATGG
>MU227914.1:129212-140175 GCA_018584345.1 Thuja plicata | reverse complement strand
AATGATTAGAATGTCTCAAGTATTGATCCTTCATTATGCACTCTGATGCTGATGATGAATCTCCTCTTTCCAGTACCTTCTATGATCTCACAATCTGATATAACTTTACTCTGTTGTTCACTGTGTTCTCACTCTACTTGATCTCTGCTTCTTAACAAAATAACCCTCTGTGTATTTCACTTCAAAATGCAGTCACTAGACAATTCATCTACTCTCTCCTTGCACATTCAAAATAGGGTTTAGAAGCAATCTAATATACTTGTTCAAATCTGATAGCGAGATCTAGATCAACGATCAAGATCTAATACCCATACCTTGATGGTATTACAATTAATGTTTACAATAGATCATGCATAGGATAAAATAGTTAAATGCATAACTAACTTCGTAGAAGAATATTAAATGCATACATAAGTCGGCCCAAAAAGCTTATACAAGTCAGCCACATCACTTATCCTCAAGTTTGTATCATTCCAAACATGTATAAAAAAATTGTTCTGCTTGACACTTGACTTGTCTATCGCTCAGCACTTAACATCTCTATATCCTACTCGGCTCGGCAATGTAACTAGGCAAACTAAAAACTGCTCGGCAATGTTGCTCGACCTTGCATAGTTTTAGCTCAGCCACAGT
Source organism: Thuja plicata (assembly GCA_018584345.1). NCBI lineage: Eukaryota > Viridiplantae > Streptophyta > Pinopsida > Cupressales > Cupressaceae > Thuja > Thuja plicata. Next base: position 139,542 of record MU227914.1, on the reverse strand, counting down.
GATAGCCAACTAAAACTGCCTAAGTGAATGACTAAGTGTTGGTCACTAATCATCAAAATAACTTAGAGATTAACATCAGGCAATCTATGAAAAGTTTGAAATATGTTAGTTCATATAACTAAAAAGAGTATTTAGTACATAATTACATTCTTAATAGTATCACATACCTTATTTTTTTGTCTGGTGGTGTATTTCCTTTTTTCTTTCGCTTCTCTCCTTCGCATCCAAATTAAGATTTTTCCACTCTAAATCAGGAATGTAGGGGAGGCACTCGTACTTTGGGTTGTTTGTTAATGTACTCATGTACTAGTCCCCAATATACTTCAAACATAACCTGAATTTTTCAAGGAGCCTATTTTTCTCAAATGCATGAGGTCCAAAAATCTTTGTCATACTCTCTATGAGATCATCCTTCAACTTTTTATCTTGTACATTCCACCTTTTAAGAAAAAAAACACTGTTAGATTCATAAATGAAGTGAACTTACCTTTAATATAGTTCAAGAAATGGTTGAAAGGAAAACTATCCTAGCAATGATATGAAATCAAAATAGTGGATTGTGGGTTTATTTTGGATATGATGTTCCATCATTTACGGAGGGCGGGCCCGAATATCCGCAAACACTCGTCATTAAGTTTATCATAAAAAAACATCATTCCCTGCAAATAATCATGGGATCATTAGTCGAAGGATATAATAGTATAAAATAATAAGACAATAGATGTAAGCTTCTCATATTGAATGCAATGTGTAATTAACATACGATTGTATATTTTAAGAAAGGTCCAATCTTTAAAGTACTTGGAAGTTTGGCTACTTTCAAGGGAACTCCTTCATCACTCATAAGCAACACACATTCCTTCACTATTCTTGTACTAGGAATACGAGTGCATCCAAGAAATTCCTCATCATGTGATGCATCTCCTGTTGCATAAATTGAAACCATTATGAAGTGCCCCCAACAAAAAATACTTCAAGGGAAATAAACATATAAATAATGAGAGAGAAAATGAAATATGTGTACTAGTAGGTGGTGCCATGACGTTTGTGGCCATGTTGCGTGTTTCTGACATTGAAGGTAACAATACATCTGGGCCTGTCCTCGCCTGAGGCAGTGATAACATATGATCATTGACATGTGCTAAGAATAAGATTGTTAGAGAATAATAAAAGCATGGACTTGATGACATGTAACTAATGGAATGTTCGAAGATGTAAAGTTGATCACCGAAATGCAGAAAGATAATGCAAGACATTAAATCAGTTAATGGATTGTATTGTCATTGATGTCAACTTGATATAATCTGATCAGTTATAATCAAAGTGTCAAAGAATTCAAAGAATCAGAGAGAGAGATTATGCTTTTAGTAATGCATAAAAGACAAGCATTCACTAAGTGACTTCAAACACCGATGGCTAGTGGAACCTGACGGATAGAGATAACCAAAATTTAAGTCACAGTGATTCTCGAGCAAAGAAATTGATGAGCATTACCAAAGAGAAGAATCACAAGCATTATCGACAGCCAAAATTACAGTGTTAACCAACAAGCCAAAATTTGCAGTGAAGCCTAAAGGACAGACAACCTTGATGGAAAAAAAACCACGATGGAGAAGCCCGAGGAGAACTAAAGTGTTGTCCAAATCTATCAAAGAGTTAAAACACTGAAGTTAACTAGAGTTCAAAAATGAAAAAATATCTAGTTGGCAGAGCTAAAAATAGTCTTAACTGGTTGTTATCATTATTTTTATCGACAAGATAAGCCAGAGATAAGTAAAGGATTTAAAGCTATTTTATCCAGTTGGCAAGAAGATTTCTATGAGATAAAATGAGAGTTATGCTTTAAATCAGGATTGGCTAATATTGTGGATCATGCCAAAAAAAAGAAAATCAAGAAGAGAGAAACGATGATATCATGTCTATAAGAGACAAATTAATTCATTATGAATTAAGGGGAGTGAATGAAAAAGAGGATGATGGAGAGAAACTGATGAAGAACAACTTCATATAGCCCTGATAAATCAAGCTAAGGAAAGAGCTAAATATTTTTTCTAACACCGAGCAACAAAGCACAACATCACCGAGCAGAAACAAAAGTGGAGCAAAGGCATTAAAAAGATATATTGATCAGAATGGTTTAATGAGCTTACATAGATCTGAAAATATGCAANACAAATTAATTCATTATGAATTAAGGGGAGTGAATGAAAAAGAGGATGATGGAGAGAAACTGATGAAGAACAACTTCATATAGCCCTGATAAATCAAGCTAAGGAAAGAGCTAAATATTTTTGCTAACACCGAGCAACAAAGCACAACATCACCGAGCAGAAACAAAAGTGGAGCAAAGGCATTAAAAAGATATATTGATCAGAATGGTTTAATGAGCTTACATAGATCTGAAAATATGCAAGTATAAGTTGTATATGTGAACAAATCATTTATTGTTTTAGTTTAACCATTGATTTAGAAAGTCTCTTAACCAAGCAGGATTTAAATATCCTTTCTATATTGAGATACATCCCAAGGAGTATCAAAAATTTTGATCATGAAGATAGCATGAGATGCCATATACCATTTGACAAACTAGGGTTTGGTCATAGAAGGTAGCATAGAGATTCCCGATATCAAGTGATAAACTAATCTTTTAAATCCTCTAACAAGGTCACACCTAACAGTGTGCTTGTAACCTTTAACAAGGGTTGGCTCTTCACCAAGCTCACTTCAGAACAAGTTTTTTGCATTACACATAACTAATCTGGATTGATCGGTATACACTAAGCTATTTACCATTTTTTGGTAAATTGAAAGACTTCTATTTGGTAAAAATTAAGAATAAGGTTTAACAAAGCGCTCCGAGCAGTAGTTATTTGATAAGTATATTTGAAGGCATTCATCTTGTAGGACTGAAGATAACTAGAGGCTTAATATTGTGGTACTAAGTTTTTGGGTTGATTAATTGGAATATTTTTGAGGCCACTGATTCACCCCCCCTCTCATTTATTAATAACAATTGGTATCAGATCTTGTGTGCTTAGAAAGGGAGTTTAAAAGCTCAAGCAAAAGATCGCAAGATGAACAAACGAGATGTGCCCAAGTTGAATAAAGACAACTTTGCATCATGTAAAAGTAGAATAAGACTCCACCTATTAGGTATTGGTAATGATGTTACTCAACACCTTGATACTAAGTTTTTTTTTCCTATAGGTCCTCATACTCTTGAGAAATTAAGAGAAAAGCATGAGCATAATTTTATGATGATAGAACTTTCCTCATCACTCTCCGATGCTGAGTTTCAAGATGTCAAAACCTGCACCTCTGCAAAGAAAATGTGGGATAAGTTGAAGCTAGTACATGGAGGAGATGCTAATGTACTAAGAGCCAAGGCAGAAAGCCTAAGAGGGAGGTTTGATGACCTAAGGATGAAAGAATGAGAAAATATCACTCGGTATAGCTCCAAAATCAAAGAGGTGGTCAATTCTATCTGAGGAGTTGGAGGTGTACTTGAAGAGGAGACAGTGGTGAGTAAAATATTAATAACCTTACTGCTTGTATATGCTATTAGAGTTTCTGCTATTCAAGAAATGAGAGCAGTTGTAAACAATACAGTTACTCTAGATAGTCTGATTCGTAGACTGATTTCATTTGAGATGAATAACTTTGATAATAGTGTCTTACCATCTATAAAATCTGCATTCAAATCTTCTTTGAGAATAAGTAAGTCAAGTCATAGAAACACTATTAGAAATGATAGTGAAAGTGATAATAAGGATCAAGGACTTGATGAGATTGAAGCACTAATGGCAAGAAGATTGTAGAGAGGCAAAGGTAGATACAAAGGTAAATTACCACTTGTATGTTTTAATTATAAAGAGGTTGGACACTTTGCTGCAAGATGTCCTAATAGAAGAAAAAATGATAGAAGTAATGACAAAACATATGATAAGAAGTTTGATCGAGGTGATAACATAGATTACCAAAGCAATTAAAAAACTGAAAGAAGAGATACCCGAAACTACAAGGACAAAGGAAAGAAAGCTTGTTACCTAGCTGAGAATAGAGCTAATGATACTGACACTGAATCTAAATAATACATTGAGATGGTATTTGTATCCATGAAGGACGATTCAGACGAAGAAGAAGAAAGGTATGTAGAAACTGCACTCATATCTAAGGTTAGCAAGAATGATGTCTGGATCACAGATAGTGGTTACACTCACCACATGACTGGTGATAAAAAAAATTTTGAAACTTTTGAGGACTATAATGGTGGTTCAGTAAGAATGGGTAATGACACACCTTGTACAGTTGAAGGTAAAGGAACCATAATGTTGAATAACCTGATCAAATGTGAAAATACTTACTAGGTAAAGGGACTAAATTATAATCTGTTAAGTGTTTCACAACTGAACAATATAGGTCACCAAGTATCATTTGAGAATAATAAGGCAAAGATCTTCAATGAATCAGGAAGGTTGATCAGAACTAGTGAGCAGACAAAAGGTAACCTTTTCTATCTTGATGACATTAACACCACTTGTTTAATGGCTAGAAACGAAGACATATGGTTATGGCACATAAGATTGTGTCATGTGAATTTTGAAAACATGATAAAGATAAGTAATAAAAGGAATGTCAGAGGCTTACCGAGCATGTCAAAGACCAAGCATATCATGTGCAAGAACTGTAAAAAAGGTAAGATGACAAAGTCTAGTTTCAAGAGTAAAGTCCATACATCTAATGCAATTCTAGAATTAGTCCATACTGATCTATGTGGACCCATGAGGACAAAGAGTTACTATAGAGATAGGTATTTCATTCTATTTATTGATGATTATTCTAGAATGATGACATTTATGTTGGACTCAATGGGAAGTAGTATTGAGAGGGGAGGGGTGAATTAGTACCTCTAAAACTTTTAACACTTTACCCAATTTATCATTAGTGATCATTCAATTAAGATTTACCAACCATTACTGTTTATTATTTCTTATGTAGACATTGTTTGTTAACAATATTTACAATCATCCATAGAAACATTCATGAAATTAACAAACACATAACACAAGATATGATATCGTAGAAAACTCCTGTTAGGAAGTAAAAACTACAGTGGGGATGGCACCCACAAAACTTCACTATCTACAGAATGGAAGAGAGCCGGTTAAGGCTTACAATTTTGATCACTTTTGATGATCTACCCTGTTAGGAGTATTGAGGTGGAGACTTGTTAAGATATACTCTGTTAAGAGCTTTAGCAACACTGATTTAAGTGTGCACTCAGTTATGAGATTTACAATAGGATTGTAAAGCCCACATTTCTTGAAAGGATTTCATTAGTGTACTACACTTGTTAGAATGAGTACAAATGTTGACCTGATTGTATGCAATCTACTATTGCTGATTTATAGATCCATTAAAGCTTTTACAATAATGATATCACCTTAAGTGATTGATGAATACCTTTTCTCTGCTTGTCGGTAGCCTCTGTTCTGTTCTTGAAAATTGATTTTAATCTGTTTGTGTTCTTCTGCATGAATTCTTTGTCTGGTCTTTAGTTTCTCTATGTGGCTACTTTCTTTATTGAACAAAAATTGTTCTTAATGGGTCGAGCACCTATTTATACAAGGTTTTTTGACCTATCTTGGAATTCACAATTTACAATGTTAACTCTCAGATCCAAGGTTTACAACTTGACCTTGATCTTTAGTCTACATGTTTTAAAATAGTAAAATGAATTAAAACAATAAAGATTACATTTCTTCCTCTGCACATAATGGATTAAAAAGAAAATCAAGAAGTTATAAATACAACTTCAGTGATTTATCTGACATGGAAAGTCAGATCCACTTTTTGCGGGATGTAACTGACAGTCGGTTCTTGGCTGTCGGTTTGAACTTGCAGTCTATCAGCGTTCCTTAACTAAACTGTTCGTTGGGTTCCCTATATCTGTCAATTTCCTCTCTTTTCTGTTCTTTGGGTAGCACTATTGATACTTCGTCGGGTATCCTTATCTTTTTGTCATCAGGTAACACTTTGACAGTGTTCGTCGGGTAACCTTGGTGTTGGATAGTGTTGTGCCCTGTCTGTCGGTTTAGACTAAATCGATGGTGCAGATCATGTTTTTCTAAAAGTATACTAATGGAAAAATATAATGCCTTCAATCTCCCCCTTTGACATTAGTATAAAAAACTGATATGTGCATAATACTGAAATTATTACACCATGTTTATTACCTTGTCATAATATGACTCCCCCTTTCTATGTGCATCGATATAGTGCATATATATGTACATGTATACTATTTGATTGCTATATGTACATTATTTTCCCTTTCTTTTTCTTCCACTATACATTATTTCCTCATTTTAATTAAGGTGATGTACATATCAAATTCCCCCTTTCTTTTATACTAATGACAAAAACGTATAACTTACAAAATGTCAAAAAATTGTGACAAAAATGTGTAACCTACAATGTGTCAAAAACATTAGAATGGGTAAATTTGATATCTTCTAGTTGTTTCTCCCATTATTCTTTCAATTGTTTGAGTGCCATATGTTGCAGCTCGAGTCTTGCGTGCATATCAAAAATGCTATCTAGGACAGACATTTCAGGGGTGGCAATCAGTGTATTTGCCTGCCATATTTTGTTGCAGTAGTATAAGTGTCAGTAAGAGCTTAACTTGTAGCTCATTGAATTCATCTCTATATTTCATTTCTACAAATTGAATGTCATGTCTCTACTTCCTAGCCTGTATTATTTGTTGTTTGTGCAATTTAAGTGCTTATGCTACGTTGGCTAGACTTTGTGCACTGGACTAAAGATCAACACCTATTTTTTCTATCTTGTTGGTATACTCCTTAGTGAGTTGATCTAAGGTGCACAATTTCTTAATTAAGGTAACAACTTCTGATAAAAGTGGTTCAATTGCACTTACCAATTTAGATAGCTTGACCTTTTTGAGTGCCACTTCCTGGCTTATCTTCTCTGCAAGCTTGAATTCATACTTTTGCTCAAGTCTCTCTTCCATAGTTTTCTCAGCATTGGTATTCTAAGATGTTATTACACCCGTGAGTGTTACCAGTTGATCAATTATTGGAACTTTCTGATCAATGTCTGTGTCTAGTACAATTTGTTGAAGTATATCTCTTGTTACTTCAAGTACCTTGGCCTCTTTTGCTGCTTGTTTCATCTTGTCTTGAGTGGATTTCCTCTCATAGAGCTTTGCATATTTTGATAATGTTGTAGGATCCAATGTTCTTGGATCACAAACTGGTATCTCAATTATCTCATCCAGAGTTACTGGATTTTTTTTCTTTCCTTTCTTCCCTTTTGAGATCTTAGGGGATGTAGATGTATGAACTACTAAAGCTAGTTCATTTATACACTCTGATTTACTTGGTGAAGGTTTTGTTGATGAAGCATCTTGTGTTTTCTGCTTAGTTTTCACCTGTTGGTTATATGAAGACGTCTCTTCATTTACCTTGGGTGTTTCTATAGAATGTGCTTCTGATTTCTTTGCCATGTCATCCTTCTTTCCTTCTTCACCATGTTCTAAATTCTTTTCCCCTATTTTCATTTAATTTCCTTCCCTATTCTGATTAGTATCCTTCTTGTCATCTTTCTGTATGGATTCTGTAGGGTCTTGCACTTTTGAGTGCATGATTGAAGTGTCTTACACTTCTTCATCTGTAATATCAATTATCTTATCATCTGATATTTTCAGTGCTTGACGACTTTGTTGATGCTTGAGTGTGATAAATATCACCTCATATTTCTTCTTGGGATCATTGTCAGATTCATAGTGAGTGATATCTTGGACATTGTCATCCATGCCTATATTCAAGTTATTAGGCTCATCATCACTCTCCTGATTGTCTAGAGCAATATGCTGAGGACTTGTATTATCTAACTCCTCCTCTCTGTGAGGTGTGTTTGTGAGAAGTAATTGCTTCTCAACGCTTGTTGATTCTGCCGGTAGATCTAGGAGATGTCTCCATTTGGTCTTTGTCATCGAATCTAGTTCTATAAACTTGCTCTCTAGTACTTTGTAAGCCCTTATTTTGGCTACAAATTTACTTGAATGTTTATTTAGTACTTCTTGTATTTCTTCAAACTTGGATTCAGGAGGCATCAATCTTACAAGAATTCTTTCTCTTGCTTCTCTTTCTATTTGTAAGGCATATGACCATTGTTGGTATATCCTTTTGCCTAGCTCCTCAGGTATTTGACTTACAAATTCAGTAGGGGCATACTTGTTTTTAATCATTGATTTGATGACTGCATCCTGTATCTTATTTTGATCTTCTGGATTCAGTGTATCCCACTGCCTGATCTTTTTATCAGTCATTGTACCATGGGTAGCAATTGATTTGGCAACTTCATCTACCGTTTGGTTTCTGAATTTCTTCTTTACTACATCTGGTTCATCATCTTTGGTGTCATCCAAGTCAGCCTGTGTCCTGACAAACCTTTTTCTTTTCTTTGGTGGTGTGCATTTGACAGGTTGTTGTCTTGCTCTTTAATTGTTGTGATGTCACTCTATTTTTCTCTTCATATCGCGGGTGAAAAATGAAGTTATCTCGTCGACTATTTATAGACTTTTTGACCTAAGTCTTTGCAATAAATGCTCACCAACTCATCGGGACATGAAGATGGGTTTCGTCAGGAGGATATTTCAAATCATCGTTGATGTAGACATGATGCTTATGGCAGTTGTCAACCACTTTGATTTTACCGATGGATATCGGTATTATGTCATGACGACTTCTGAATTTTGCTTTCTTACCGACGGTCGTTGGGATACTTTGGCAGTTTACCACTTTTACTAGTTTACCAACAATTTTTGGTAAGTGTGAACAACTCATTATTGTGTTCACCGATGATTTTAGGTAAGTGTTTACCGACGGTGTTGTATTCTTAGATTGGTAACAAGTAAAGTAATATGCATCTTTAATTTATGCATATTTTGACTATATATATTTTTATATAATGGAACTGATGCAAAATATAACTTGGTATAGTGCAGTTCCATACTTACTTGTTCAGCTCAAGTGGGGTTGGTACTTGCTCAGCTCAAGTGGGGTTGGTGGTGTCACCAGATCCATTGGATGGGGTGTCACCATTTGCATTGCTTGGTCCATCTTCATCATTGTTTGAAGCCTTTATCCACATTTTGTCTCTTGCTCTCTAGATATCTCCAATGGTGTTACCATTGGGATGTGTGCTTGTGTCTGTCAATCTGTCTCTGCAATATTTCTTGAGATGACCAACTTTATGATAGTGTAAGCATGCCATTCTAGGGTTTGACCAGCCTCTAGACCTTTTGGTCCATGCTCTCATGTAGTTTGCAGCAATGTGACCATATCTACCACATGATGTACAGTTTGTCCAGGTGTTTTAATCCCATACATATTGATTACCAATTATCTTTGGTTGATAAGGGACTTCTTTACCTTTTGGCTTCTATGCTTGTCTTTTCTTTTTCCAGTATTCTTCAGATGTGTGCCCTTTCATCTTGCATGTAGGACAATATTTGTCCATGTAGGTTTCCTTCCTTGACTTTTCTATCTTTCTCTTGCATTCATAAGCCTTATGTCCTTTCTTGTTACATTTATAACAGAATCCTATGAATGAAGATGTAGATTTAGATTTAGGAGTACCTTTCATTTTACCTTTGCATGCATTTGATGTGTGCCCTTGCTTTCCACAGTGCTTGCATGTTGGCTTTCTTGGTCTTGGATTTTTGTAGACATTCTTTGGTCTTGATGTTTCTCCTTTTTTTGTAAAGCCTATACTGCTGTTGTTGATGACTCTTCATTGTCCTTCAAGAAAGTCATCCATTCATTTATTGCTTTCTTCAGCTTTTCTGATAATCTCATTATGTTGTTGCTGAATTCTAACCTCATGCTTTAGCTTTTCATTTTCTTCTCTTAGTTCACTGATAATCTATATTTTCTCAATGAGTTCCACATTTATTCTATTTGCTTCTTGACTCATAAGGATAATCTGATTTGTGAGATCATGGTGATGCTCAACATGTCTTTGAATTTCCTTTTCATTTTCCTGTAGTTTCTTTGAAATCTTCCTCCTATCATCAATAGAAAGTGTTCTTTCTATTTCAGCTTGTCTGGCAGAACTCATCACATCAATCATTCTTACCATCTGGGTCTCTTGACTGATTTGTAGCATCTTTATTTTCTCTGTCAGATGTAGGTTGATTTTCTTTAGATTTGTGATGTTCTCTTCTGATGTATCTGATACATTACTTGCATTTGATCCTGAAGATTTAAAGAAATCTGGAATCTCTTCTTCCTGATAGTCTACT
>MU227914.1:98674-128997 GCA_018584345.1 Thuja plicata | reverse complement strand
CTTTTAACACTTTACCCAATTTATCATTAGTGATCATTCAATTCTGATTTACCAACCATTACTGTTTATTCTTTCTTATGTAGACATTGTTTGTTAACAATCTTTACAATCATCCATAGAAACATTCTTGAAATTAGAAAAAACATAACACAAGATATGATATCACAGAAAACTCCTATTAGGAAGTAAAAACTATAGTGGTTATGGCACCCACAAAACTTCACTATCTGCAGAATGGAAGGGAGCCGATTAAGGCTTAAAATTTTGATCACTTCTGCTGATCTACCCTGTTAGGAGTATTGAGGTGGAGACCTGTTAAGATCTACTCTATTAAGAGCTTTAGAAACACTGATTTAAGTATGCACTCAGTTATGAGATTTACAATAGGACGGCTAAGCCCACATTTCTTGAAAGGATTTCATTAGTGCACTACACTTGTTAGAATGAGTACAAATGTTGACTTGACTGTATGCAATCTACTATTTCTAATTTATAGATCCATTAAAGATTTTAAAATAATTATATCACCTTAAGTGATTGATGAATACCTTTTATCTACTTGTCGGTAGCCTCTGTTCTGTTCTTGAAAATTGATTTGAATTTGTTTGTGTTCTTCTGCATGAATTCTCTATCTGGTCTTTAGTTTCTCTCTGTGGCTACTTTCTTCATTGAACAACAACTATTCTTAATGGGTCGAGCACCTATTTATACAATTTTTTTTTACCTATCTTGGAATTCATGATTTACAATGTTAACTCTCAGATCCAAGGTTTACAACTTGACCTTGATCTTTAGTTTGCATGTTTTAAAATAGTAAAACAATAAAGGTTACATTGCTTCCTCCGTACATAATGGATTAAAAAGCAAATCAAGAAGTTATAAATACAACTTTAGTGATTTATCTGATGTGGAAAGTCAGATCCACTTTTTGCAGGATGTAACTAATTGTCGGTTCTTGGCTATCAGTTTGAACTCGCAGTCTGTCGGTGTTCCTTAACTGAACTGTTCGTCGGGTTCCCTATATTTGTCAGGTTCCTCTCTTTGTTGTTCTTCGAGTAGCACTGTTGATACTTCATTGGGTATCCTTATCTTTTTGTCATTGGGTAACACTTTGATAGTGTTCATCGGGTAACCTTGGTGTTGGATAGTGTTGTGCCCTATCTATCAGTTTAGACTAAATCGATGGTCCAGATCATGTTTTTCTCTAAGTATACTAATGGAAAAATATAATGCCTTCAAGTTATGTTCTTAAAAGATAAATTAGAAGTATTCAATATGTTTAAAAGGTATAAGGCTATGATACAAAAACAAAGTGATAATAAATTGAAATGATTAAGGTCAGATAGAGGAGGGGAATTTATTTAAGATGAATTCACTAATTTTTGTAATGAGCATGGAATTAAAAGACGGGTTTTTGCACCAAGAACACCACAACAAAATAGAATTGCTGAGAGGAGAAACATATCAATTGTTGACTGTGCAAGAACATTGATGATTGAGAAAAGCATCACTCAAACTTTATGGAGGGAAGCTGTCAGTATTGTTGTCTACACATTGAAATGAGTATAATTGAAGGACACAAAGAAGACACCCTACGAGCTTTGGTATGGTTACACACCTAATGAAAGTTACTTCAGAATCTTTGGTAGTCAATATTATATTTTGAAGGATGATAGAAATGGAAAGCTTGACTCCAAAAGTGATGAAGGTATCTTTCTAGGGTGTTCCACCAAAAGAAAGACTTATAAATGTCTTAACAAGTCATCTAACAAGATCATTGAAAGTGCAAATGTAAAGATAGATGAATTTGTAGAAAAGAATGATAAGGAAAGTAGAAGAGAACCAAAGGACTACGATAGGTTTTTTATACTGAAGAACCTAACACTCTACCCGAGCAATAGTGTATCACTCCCGAGCAACAAAACATTGCACCAGTGCATCAAGCTGTAATTATTGAAAATCAGGATAATACTCAAGATAATGTACCAAGCGATGGAGATCAAAACGAAGGTCAAGAAGATGATTAGAATGATGGACAAAGAGCTGAACCAAAACTTGCCAAGTATGTCAGAAGACATCATCCACAGAATCAAATTATAGGAGAAAAGAAGGCTGGAATGAGAACAAGAAGTAAGTCACTAAACACTAGATGTTTACTTTGTGATTTTGAACCTAATTCTATTAATACTACACTTGAGAATGAAGAATGGGTCAGTGCTATGAATGAAGAAATAGAAAAGATTGAGAAGAATAGTACATGGACACTAGTACCAAGACCTGATGAAAAGAATGTCATCGGTACCAAATGGATATTCAGAAACAAGTTGAATGAAAATGGAGAAGTCACATGAAATAAAGCAAGGTTAGTATGCAAGGGGTATGCACAAGAAGAAGGTATTGATTATGGAGAAACCTTTGCACCCGTTTCTAGACTAGTAGGACTTAGAATATTACTTGCTTATGTTGCATTCAAAGGATTCAAGGTATATTAGATGGATGTCAAATCTGCATTCCTAAATGGAATATTTGAAGAAGAGGTATACATTGAACAACCATAAGGGTTTGTTGATCCAAACAAGAGGAACATGGTATGTAGACTACATAAGGCCTTGTATGGATTGAAACAAGCACCTAAAGCCTGGTATGAAAGAATTCGCTCCTATCTCATTAGCATTGAATTTGTAAGAACAAGTGAAAATAACAATCTGTACTTAAAAGAAGACACCGATGGTAATATTCTGATTGCTGAAATATTTGTTGATGATATCATTTTTGGGGGAAATAAAATGTTATACAAATCCTTTGCTAAAGAAATGAGCAAATAATTTGAAATGCCTATGTTTGGGGAGATCAAATTATTTATTGGTCGACAGATTCTTCAACAAGATACAGACATATATATCACTCAGTCCAAATACATCAAAGAAGTGCTGAAGATATTCAAGATGGAAGATTCCAAGTTAGTTGGGACACCTATGGCTACCAGATGTAAGTTAACAAAAGAAGAAAAATCAAATGAGGTAAATCATACCTTGTATAGATCAATGATTGGCAAACTAATGTATGTTGTTCATACCAGACCAGATATAACACATGTAGTTGGAATAGTTGCAAGATTCTCTACTAATCCCAAAGAATCACATATGACTGTTGTCAAGAGAATTTTGAGATATTTAAAGAACACCGAGGACTATAGATTATGATATAAAAGAGCAGGAAAATTTGAGCTACAAGTCTATACAAATGTTGATTGGGCTAGAAACATTGATGACCGAAAGAGCACAACTGGAGGAGCATTCTTCATGGGTGAAAGACTTGTCACATGGATAAGAAAAAAATAAGGATGCATCTCTCAGTCTACTGTAGAAGCAGAATATGTGGCTGCTACTGCAAATTGATCCAATATTGCATGGATCAAATAGTTGTTGGAAGGTATGAATATGAAGATCCTTGAACCAGTGATTATATATTGTGATAATACCAGTGCAATTAACATTTATAAGAATACAATCATGCATTCTAAGACTAAGCTTATTGCTATCAAGTATCACTATCTGAGAGAACAAGTGCAAGCAAAAGAGGTGATACTAGAATATGTTCAATCAAAGCTGATATATTTACCAAGATTTTACCGAAAGATACATTTGAGTACTTAAGACAGAGACTAGGGGTACAACCCTTGTCTATCTGTCAGTAAGATGACTAGGAGGCTGCATCAGCCTACACACAATCAGAAGATCATTCATGTTGATGCAAGCACCAAGATGAACAACAACAAATATATATGTACATAGCAAGGTACAAATCTACACCGAACACCAAGGACAATGTATTGCTGATGGATAGGGAAATTCAAGGAATATATTATATAAAGGAATGGAAGACGATATAGAAGAATTATTTGGCATTGTTGTCAAAGGGAGAGATTATCTCATTATTAGAAAGAGATTATATCATTATCCATGAAGAGAAGTTCCTAAGGAATCAAAAGGAAAAGTTAATCTTTATCCATAGGGAGAGATTACACATTAAATATCCATCTAAGGGAGATATTACATACAAAGGAAGAGATTGTTGTCAAAGGAAAAATAGATTATCAAGAAGAGGAATAGTCAAGGCAGAACACATATCATAATAGAAATAGAAGCTGATACATCTATCCAGTGAAGGGATTGAAGATTGAAGAAATCCATTCTATAAGAAACAAATCTAAGCTATATGAGCTTACCGAGAGTCAGACATTTGTAATAGTTACATTAGGAAAGATTGATGAAACTGTTATATTTCATATTGTATTAGTAATAGTATAGTATGATAATGTAGTGTGTTTCCATCAATGCCAAAGGGAGAGATTGATGACACGTAATTGATTGAATGTTTGAATATGTAAAGTTGATCACCGAAATGAAGAAAGATAATGCAAGACATTAAATTAGTTAATGGATTGTGTTTTCATTGATGTCAAATTGATATAATCTGATCGGTTATCATCAAAGTGTCAAAGACCTCAGAGAATTGGAGAGAGAAATATTATGCTTTCAGTAATGCATAAAAGACAAGCATTCACTAAGTGACTTCAAACATCGACAGCTCGTGGAACCCGAAAGACAGAGATAATCAAAAGTTATGTCATAGTGATGCCCAAGCAAAGAAATTGATGAGCATTATCGAAGAGCAGAATCACAAGCATTACCGATGGCTAGAATTATAGTATTAACTGACAAGCAGAACTTTGCAGTGAAGCCCGAAGGACAGACAACCCCGACGGATAGACGACCCTGACGGAGAAGC
Organism: Thuja plicata; assembly: GCA_018584345.1. NCBI lineage: Eukaryota > Viridiplantae > Streptophyta > Pinopsida > Cupressales > Cupressaceae > Thuja > Thuja plicata. Next base: position 124,206 of record MU227914.1, on the reverse strand, counting down.
CCGAGGAGAACTGAAGTGTTGACTAAAGCTATCAAAGAGTTAAAACACCAAAGTTAACTAGAGTTCATAAATGACAAAATATCTAGCTGGCAGAGCTAAAAATAAATGTAACTGATTATTATCATTGTTTTCATCGACAAGATAAGCCAGAGATAAGTAAAGGATTTAAAGTTGTTTTATCTAGTTGGCAAGAATATTTCTACGAGATAAAACAAGAGTTATGCTTTAAATCAAGATTGGCTAAGATTGCAGATCACGCTAAGAAAAAGAAAATCAAGAAGAGAGAAACAATGATATCATGTCTATAAAGAGACAACTTAATTCATTATGAATTAAGGGGAGTGAATGAAAAAGAGGATGCTAGAGAGAAACTAATGAAGTACAACTTCATATAGTCCTGATCAATCAAGTTGAGGAAAGAGCTAAAGATTTATGCGGACACCGAGCAACAGAGCACAACATCACCAAGCAGAAACAAAAGTGGAGCAAAGGTATTGGAAATATATATTGATGAGAATTGTTTAATGAGCTTACAATATATCTAAAAATCTACAAGTATAAGTTGTATATGTGAACAAATCATTTACTATTTCAATTTAACCATTGATTCAGAAAGTCTCTTAATCGAGAAGGATTTAAAGATCCTTTCTATATTGAGATACATCCCAAGGAGTATCAACAAGTTTGATCATGAAGAGAGCATGAGATGCCAGATACCATTTGACAAACTAGGTTTTGGTCATAGAAGGTAGCATAGAGATGCATGATATCAAGCATAAAACTAATCTTTTAAATCCTCTAACAAGGTCACACCTAACAGTGTGTTTGTAACCTTTAATAGGGTTGGCTCTTCATCGAGCTCACTTCAGAAGAGTGAAAATTTTGGGTTACCGGTCCCAAGTGGTTTTTCTGTTAATAGAGTTTCCATGTTAAAAATCCACGTGTCAATGTGTTTATGAGTCATTACTTTAGTGTTTTGCATTACAAATAACTAATCTAGATTGATCGGTATACACTAAGCTATTTACTATTTTTGGTAAAGTGAAAGACTGCTATTTGGTAAACATTAAGAAAAAGGTTTAACAAAGCACTTTGAGTAGTAGTTATTTGATAAGTATATTTGAAAGCATTCATCTTGTAGGGCTGAAAATAAATAGAGGCTTAATATTGTGGTACTAAGTTTTTGGGTTGATTAATTGGAATATTTTTGAGGCCATTGATTCACCCCCCCCCTCTCAGTTATTACTAACAAGACTATCATGGACAATATTGTTAGAGCATAAAATAAAGATAGTCGAACATGCAATCTACCTGAACTACCTCCAACACCCTCAATAAGGCCACGAGGTTCAAAATTATGCAAAAAAGCTATAAAAACAACACATCCACTTATTTTTTAATGACATAAAAGACTAGTATAACATAAAAACTATTATTGAAATTTTGTTATAATTTAAAATTACATTAATAATTACTTTGAAATTTCAAGCTCGGTGAATCAATTCAGTCACCCTCTTTTGTGACTCAGGAGTCAGAGGGTATATATATGACAATTGAGACAATCTTTTTCCAATTCTTTGGAGGCACTTTTCAATTTTAGTGGTCGATTCATCACAAGTTGCAAAATCAACATCTAGGTCCTCGTCAAAGGAATCCTCCTGAAGGACTATGGGTTCCTTTCCCTTTCTCTGATGACCACCTGTCTGTGTCAGGAATATTACTAGAACTATTAAAATTACTCCAAAACAGTGAAGAAAAGAACATAATAAAAAACACTATTTAACATTTTGCTTCTATCTAATTTGTAGTACAATAACAAAGAGGTTTACCTGTTAGGAAGAAGAAGTGCCTGGAGGATCATCATTGTCACCTCTATGTGGTTGCTCCATATCATTGCCATGTGTTATTATTTAAAGTTAACCAATAATTATTAAGGACTAGATTAATACATTTCATTAAAAAGGACTAGATTAATACATTTCATTAAAAAGGACTAGATTAATAAATTTCATTAGAAGATGATGAAGGAGATGAGGTGGATGGTGAGGAGACTCTCTAGACGTGGTTGGTTTTGGAGGGCTTGTTTGTAGTAGTAACTCCTAAACAGCCCATTCCTCAAACTACTATAGAGTCCACTCCAATAAGCCTGACAGTATTACGAGAGAAAGTCTAGTTAGCTCCATCTCCCTTTCCACAAAGGTTGCAAAATGAAAATTCTAAGCATATAGATCATGCAACCTTTGACATCCTAGACCAACTCAAGAACATTAATGTTCAGATTCCAATTTTTTAAGAAATAAAGGATGTTCCCACATATGGAAATACTATCAAAGAGGCTTGTTTTAAAATTCCAGGTTGTAAGCGGAAGGATCCCCAGATAGTCCATTACCTGGGGAAACTTGCTGATATCAGCTCGCCAAAATAGTGGTCCCAAAGAATTCTGACCAAGGTAGCCCGGTTGTCGAGGTTACCATCAATTGGACAGCCATAAATTTTTTTTGATAGATTTAGGAGCTTCCATAAATGTAATGAGTAAGGACATCATGCAAAAACTCAAAATCACTAACCTTTGGGAAACACCCCCTGTCCTATAGCTTGCAGGCAGTTTTAGAGTCAAACCCGACGGGGTAGTGGAGGATATAGTTGTTGACCTTGAAACCTGGTCTTATCCTAAAGACTTTATGATACTCTCACCTAAGGCCACCTTAGGAGGCTATCCAATAATTCTTGGTCAACCTTGGATGGCCACTATTGATGCCTTTATAGGATGTCACTCAGGCGGTATGACCATTTCTAATGGTCAGCATTACTAAGACATTAGCCTTATACCCGCTTGCACAACCACAAATGGATTTAGCTTCACCAATTTGGCCTACCATTTGGGAAGAGGCTGAGGTAGTCAACTCAGTAGCCAAAATCATGATGTTAAAAAGGATCCTTTCATGTATCTACAGGAGGAGGACACCGTAATCACCAACATTCTACACAACCAGTATGACCCAGATTCAAATCCCATTAACTGTCTCAATCCCCATAACTACTCCTTGCAAGCTTTGTACCTTGATTGCGACTTACCTCCATCTCCTACAACTGATCAAATCTACCACCAATTGTTACCCCATGAGGTGAAAGAACCTCTGTTAATGGATGCTTCTATGGTAAAACTCACAAAATAGTTGGAATTTTCCCTTGATCGTTGCTTGTATATTAATAGAGAACTTACCAACCAGCAACACACATATTTGGATAAAATATTGAAAGGCCATACAATAACTTTCGCATGGGAATATTCAGATATGAAGGGCTTGGACTCTAAACTATATACTCATGGGATTTTCCTGAAAGAGGAAAAACCACCTGTTAGGCAATTCCAGAGGTGTATAAACCCTGTGTTAAGAGAGAGTCAAAACAGAGTTACAAAAACTTCTTAATGTCGGTTTCATCTACCCCATTTCTGACAGCCAGTGGGTCTCACCTTTGGTCATTATTATGAAAAAGGAGGAAAGTGGAGAGTATGTGTCAACTATATGGAACTCAAAAATGCCACAAAGAAGGACCATTTCCCCCTACCATTTATTGACCAGGTCCTTGATTCCTTAGCGGGGAAGCATTATTTTTCTTTCCTAGATGGATATAGTGGATACAACTAGATCAGGATCCTTCCTGAAGCTCAGGAGAAAACCACATTTACTTTCCCTCTGGGAACATTTTCTTACTCCATCCTACCTTTTGGCCTATGTAATGGTCCAACTACATTCCAGCGAGAAGTTATCAGTATTTTTGCTGATATCTCACATGATTGCATGGAAATATACATGGATGACTTCACCACTTATGGGGAAACCTATGAGGAGGCATTGGTTAATTTGGGAAAGGTTCTTACCAGGTATGAGAATAATATGTCCCTCAACAATGAGAAATGCTTCATGATGATGCATGAAGGTGTTGTGTTAGATCATTACATCTCTGCTAAAAGCATATAGGTGGATCTTGCTAAAATTGAAGTTATCATGAACCTGCCTATGCTAGCAAAACAAAAGGATGTTTGCATCTTTTAGGGGCATGTTGGTTATGACCAGTGGTCTATTAAGGACTTCAACAAACTGGCAGGTCCCCTGTATTCCCTACTCACTAAGGATTCACAATTTTTATGGACAACATCTTGTGAAGAATCCTTCCTACAACTGAAGACTGTTCTTACTCAGGCACCAGTTCTTCGAGGGCCTAATTGGGAATTGTCATTCCATATACACACTTATGCATCTGACCATGTTGTAGGTGTTTTTCTAGGATAGAAAGAAGGGCCTATAGAGAATGCCATCTACTTCATAAGCAAAAATTTGCAGGGCACAGAGATGAACTACGCAGTCACTGAGAAAGAACTTTTGGCTGTTATATATGTACTGAACAAGTTTCACCACTACATAACTAGTTACCAAATATTTGTACATACTAATCATGCAACCATCAAGTATTTGGAAAAAATCCTGCTATCATAGGGAGGCTCGCTAGATGGCTCCTGTTGCTACAATAGTTCGACATCATGATAGTGAATAAACCAGGCAAAACAAATGTAGTTGTTGATTTCCTATCCAGATTATAGAATTCCGATGACCCACATGTCATCGACGATAGATTTCCAAATGACCACCTATTTTCTATTTTAGGTCATATCCCTTGTATGCCGACATCGCCAATTATCTGGTTTCTCAAAAGGTATGACTACATTTATTGCCCAAGGAAAAGAGGTTGTTAATTGAGAAAATTTTCAATTTTTCTTGGTTGGTCGAGTGTCTCTTCTATACTGGACCCGATCAGATTCTGAGAAGGTATATTTAAGAGGATGAGACATATGATATCCTACATGCCTACCATGATGAACCTTGTGGCGGCCATTTTGCATCAAATTGTACAGCCATGAAGATACTCACTACTTGCTATTACTGGCCAACTCTACATAAGGATGCAACCAATTACACCTGCAAGTGTGATCAATGTCAGTGAATGGGTAGGCCAACCAAGTTAGATGAAATTCCTCTATTCCCTCAGGTAATAGTCATTCCATTTGATTAATGGGGTTAGATTTTGTGGGACCAATTAACCCCCCATCAAATGAAAAATCCTACATTTTGGTCTGCACTGACTATGTAACTAAATGGGTGGAAGTGTGGGCTATGAAGCATGCTAAGGATAACAGGGTTGCTCAGTTTTTATATGAGGAAATATTTACCGAGTATGGTGTTCCATGGGAACTAGTCACAAATCAGGGAGCTTAGTTCACTTCTACTCTAATCACTGCACTTATGAATGAGTACACCATTCACCACTGGAAGTCTAGTCCATATCATTTCCAGGAAAATGGTCAAGCAGAGATCAACAACAGGGAGATCGAAGCTATCCTGACTAAGACAGTTCAGCTACACAATACAGATTGGAGTAAAATTTTGCAAGGAAGATGTGTGGGCTTACCCACAACATGGAAAAAACCCACAGGTTTTACACCCTTTGAGTTGGTGTATGGAAAGACTGTTGTAATGCCTATCAAATTTGAACATAAAACCCTACGAACAACATTAAAAATCAACTTGGATCTTCCTGCAGCTCAAAGAGAAAGACTCCTGCAGCTTAATCATCTAGATGAAATGTGCAAATCAGCCTTATAGAACACATAGTTAGTTCAACTGCAACAAAATAAATGACATGACTCACATATACAGAATAAATGGTTTGTTGCTGGTGATTGGTCAATTTTATATGATTCACGATTTCAGGACAATAAAGGTAAGCTCACAACTCGGCTTGGTCGCTATGAGGTTGAATTTTTTTTTGCTAATAGTATAGTTCAATTGTCTACAATTGAACATGTGCATTTCAAGTTATTGGTTAATGGTCACCGACTCCATTTGTACCATAAGCCAACCACTAAGGCCAAGTTCCTACGACAATTTGAGATTCCTCCTACCGCACCTGAACCTCCTACAGCTAATGGACCTCCTCCAGCTGAAGACTCTCTTGCAGCCGATGGACCTCCTCTAGCTGAAGACTTTCTTGTATCCAATAAGAGTGTTTTTTCACTTTGGTCATCTCTTTGACTCTATTCAAAAGAAGTCATAAAAGTTTTTGTTTCCCACGAAAATATCTTTTTCTGCAATAAAGCTGTCATCACATCATATCCTATCAACTTTTTCTGCCATCTTCACTCACACGCCCCATCATCATTATGCCACTCATTAATTTTTTCTCAACCCACGTCATCTGATCTTTTTGGGTTTGGACATTTACATGTTATTATACTCAAGGTACACATTCATTTATTGTATGAAACACTTTTAACTTCATTTCACATTATTATCAGTTACATTGTGATTAATTTAGTAATTCATCCAAGTACTGTTGTACTTCATAACCAAGCATGTGTGGACACATGTAACCTTTTTCATAGGGGGTAGTCTGTTAAGTTGTGTATTACAATAATGACCCTTGCTTACATTATGTTGTGCAGCCATTTCAATTAATTGATGTGACAACACAAAGCATACAAAATTCTCTGATAAGCCTTGTTTTTTAAAAACCAAACTCACATTTCCAGCTCTATTTTTTTTCAAATTTCCTCTGCCATATTACCTAGAAAACCAAATAGAGAGCTCGCTAGTTTTTAGCCTGAAGTTAAGAAGAATATGACGTAAGGAATATTAAGGATACAGAGGGAAGAGTTGTGGTAAGCAGTTGAAAGTTGCAATGATTTGGACTTTCTTTGGACTACCAATTTCTCAATGAAAGAATGGGTGGGCAACCCATACGACATGAACCAGGAGATCACTCATCCCTATTGCAGGACCAGACTAGTGTCCAAGTCTTTAACTATGTAGGCTGGCTTACATATTTTGTTAGGCTATGTGGTTATGACGAGGCCGTAACCCTGGAATTCTTTCGAACCTATAGCAATGGGGTTGCCTACATGAAACGGTTAAGAGTGGAGGCTTCAGAGGCACAAATTGTAGAATTTTATGGACTTCCCACCATAGGGGAATCCTTTCGACATGAGCATGATGCATGAACAACCAGAGCTGAATTTTATTTACCCACATATGCTGAACTAGAATACAAAAAATAGGGGACCAAAAGAACATCTCTTCTAGGTGATTACTCTCAGCTAGTAATCCACGTTATAAGGTACATTAACCATGGGGACAACTTTCTTAATTGCATGCTACACATTTTAAGCTTTTGAGTCATTTGTGGCATGGACACCTAGTAAGTGTACCCAATTTTATTTGCTCTTTGTTAAATTTGAGTTATGAGGAAGTTAGAAAGGGGAAGATGAATGCAACTACCCACCATGGGTTGATAAGACTCTTGGTGGAAAGATCTTTGCAGGATATCTCTCATATGACCTGAGATGAGTTTATCACCACACCCCATGTACAATTACATGGAGAAGGGCCACAACCTATAATTCAAGATGCATAGGGAAATGTCCCTAATGAGGTCATTCCTAACAATGATGACACTACTATTCCATAAGAGTTGCACAAAATCCCTTCTCCTTCGGGAGTTGATCTAAAGAAAATGACCCTGGGTCATCCAAACCCTAGCCAAGGGGGCGGTGAAACTGAGGGTTCTACAAATTTGCAGACTCCGATGGTAAAATAGAGTGACCGGAGGAAAGAGAAGGGAAAAGAAAAAATGGTTGAAGATGCAAGGGAAGAAACTCTTATTTTTCCTGAAAACCCTATTTCTCCTGCAACCATTCTTATAAGAAAGCAAAGGACATCACAAAAGTGCCCTACAACATCTATTAACACTCCTCCACGGTGAAGTGTTTGTTTGAACACATAAAAAGAAGACAAAACAGACTCACCTGTGATGACTGGTTCATCTCCTAACAATTGAGGAGTCTTTGAAGGAACAACCACAAGTAGGGAGCCCATGTTCAGAGTGTCTTGATATGATGGAAACAAATCTTGCAGCCAAGAAAATGGACACAGAAGAAGAGAACACAGAAACAACTTGCATAGCGATAGAACACAACGAAGCAGCCAATATACCTTCTTCTCATCAAGAAGATGTTCAAGGGAATGATGCCCTAGTGCCAACCATTGATGAGTTAATAGTTGATGAAACAAAAGTAGTCAAAGAAGCAATAGAAAATGTCACACTCAGAAATAAATCATAGCTAACACTCCCATCCCTCTCCATTGAATACTTTACACAAATGCAATATGAAAAGTCAATGTGGGAATTGGAAAGGGATAAATTAAAAAGGGAAATAGGAACAAAACATCAGTAAGTACAACTTTTGCAAGGCAAGCTAGATTTGGTCACAAAATTAGTTCCTCAGCTGATAGAATGCAGACCACCTCCTAGGGTCTATGCACTATGTTTAAAAGAACAATTTTTAATGTTTAAACTAATGAGAGTTCTTAGAGATTTACACACAAGCATAGGCTCACCAAAGGAATTCATGGCTGCATATGAGGAATCACCAGATTGCATTAGGAATTTATTATGTGAACTTTATTTCCACAACTATGTTGTTCCCTTTGATAACAACTGGAACCCCTATTATTTGTTGGTGACATTCACCTATCTGCTCTGCTTTCTTGGTCCAGAAATGAGATAAACTATGGGGAGAAATTAAGTAAATACAGGGGAATTGAGCAATTTGTTACACTTCCCTTACGACCAGAAAGTGGTACTCCCCACAGATTATATTATGATTGGATGGAAATAGTTTATGGATTGCAGGAATCTACCCACATGAAAAGGATTCTGGGCAACCGGGAAGAAGTTTTTGTATAATTTGAGAAACTCTCATTATCAGAGGGAAATAGAGCAGTAGAAGGATTAAGAAAGAGGTGGGACAGATTAACACTGGCACTAAAGAAGGTTGAGCCTCATAGCCTCACCAACCTATGAGTTATGATGCAATGATTCTAGTGGTACATACGCTTGGGAAGACAACCATGACCTAAGAGGTGTCTCCCTCTTTCCTTTTGACCTCCTCTTCTCCTATGGACACTATACAGTTTTGTAGACAATGAGGTGGTTGAACAATTAGAGCTGAGTCGATGGATAAAGATGAAGCACACAAATGGATACTACTAGCGTGTGGGCACCTCCATGAGTGGCGAGACTCAAGAAGGAGATCTCCGGGTGCTTGTGAAGATCTAGAATGTTTCAGTGCCTGAGGGCCAACACTAGTCTTCGTAGGGGGCATAATGATGGTGCATATTAATGTCATATTTTAGATGCCCTAGGATAGATTTTTCTAGGACCTTTTCCCCGTTCTATCATACTTTCTCAAATACTTTATACTCATATTTACTATTATGTGGCATGCTGCCACCAAAGCTATGTTATGGTTGAAACACACTTAATATGCTATGCTTGGATGAATATGATATGTTATTTACTTTGGAATTATGATTATGTCTCTATGAATGAATTAGTTGTTTAAACATAAATGATGCATATATATTTTGGTTTTGATTACCACAAATGTCTCTATCCTAACATCTGAATTCTAGCACATCAATATAGAAACCGTTGTCTTGACTAGGTAAAACATGCCCATGCGTTGAATGCCCGACCCGGTCTTGCAGCAAGTTCACAAAGAGAAACATTAAGCGCAACACCAACAAGTGGATCTAGGGTGATCAAGGTGGAAACAATAAAAAAAAGACCAAGGAAATGTAATGAAATCTCTGAAGAAATCTAGGAGAGAGTAGGAAGTTAGATTTGTTTTCAAAAGCAATTCTTTCCTCTTTCCTGGATCTATTCTATTTCCACTTTTATAGTTTCTCTTTATGATTGATAAGATTGTAATAAAATATCTACCTATTTCTATGGCGTGATTAGTTAGTAGTTAGATGTTTTTCTTCTTTAAATAAATCCCCACTCCTGTGTGAGAAGAAGGGCATTATCAGTTATAGTTTTCATTATGTTGTTTACAATTGTTATGAATCTTGCAATTCACCTTTTCAATCAATAGCAGATGAAGTGTTGATATTTAGTTAAGTGTAATTGAGATTGGATACTCACTCAAGGGGGCCCACTTGGTGAGGAATCTGTGTTAGTTAGTTAGAATCATTTGCATGTAGTTTAAGTTTCCTGCATCTTGGTATCATAATTTCGGTGTTAAAACAGTTCCTGCAGTCAAAGCCGCAGGATAGTCCAGTACTTCTTGCAGCCAAAGTGGCATGTTGAAGCATTAGAGTTGTGTTTTCAAGTCTTTGTGTTTCCAAGTTTTAGTATTCCTTCAATTTTTTCTCTTCCCCATTTCCTTTCCAGCATTTGTTTCTTGCAGCTATAGATTAATTTCCTTTCCAAAATTCTATGAACTAGTTTCCTTTCAAAACAATTTGTTTCCTACAACCATAGCGTGGTCTGACTAAGAATCCTTGGTGCATATATCTTGTTGAACCATTTCAAGTAATACGCCCCTGGATTGATAAATTAAATGAGTTTTTATAAAGGATGATAGCTCCTCAGTAGGATGTCCAATCCCTGAGTCATGGTATTTGCCTAGCTTTTGATCCCTTATAAAACTGATCAAGTATTTCCTTCTAGATTACTTGTATAGGCTATCACCATCTCACCCCATCTTGTCCTTATTACACCCCTTGCTATAATATTTCCCTGGGTTCTTGAGGTACTATAAAAAATTATCTTATACCATCCTATTCAAGGATGACACCATTGAGTATTTCTCCTCATAATTATTTTCAAATTGTTAAACTTGGCATCTAAGCTAGGTAGACCCCAATTTGTCACAACTCTATTTTCTAGTGGAGTAGGTAGGAAGGATGGACAGGGCCAATTAGTAAAAAAAAATTCTCCATGAGAATCTTATAGAAAATTCTAAAGATGGAGGGGAATCTCCTTCCATATGCTCTAACCAAGATGGAGGAGAATCTCCTTCCACAATTTTCTAATGAAAGCATTATGTGATGGGCCTATGCAGACCACAACTAGTTGTTGGATATCCCCACTCATGACCCAATTAATTTCAAGCTTTTGCAACACCATACTCCAAAGATCTAGTGCATATTTACAATGAAGAAAAATGTGGGGGATATTTTCCTCCTCTTGTTTCCATAGCACGTCTATTAGGGGATTGAAACCCATTCTTTGTCAAATCATCTTGGGTGATAATTTTGTTGTACATTTTTTTCCTACCAAAAGAAGTTAATTTTAAAATTAGTTGGGGATTCTAATGTTCTTTCCAAAAAACTAAAGGGTTTCCTTCCTTATGAAGTGCATAATAGGCTGATTTGATAGAAAATTCACCCCTAGGGTTCTTTCTCCAAGTGAGCTTATCATCCCTTTGGAAAGAGAGGTATTTTGGTTTTCTCTAACATCTATTATAACTTTTCAGCCTTCTACAACATATGAGACTAATTGAGGCAACATTGAGAAATGTCCTTCCAATATTTTAGAGGAGATAAGTAGTCTGCAACCCAATGTCTAGAGAACATCTTAGCTCCACCACAAATATCCCTGAAGGTTTGATGTAGTAATAGTGGTTTATCCCTTGGGTAGGTATCATCCCAAACTAAATCTTATAGTTATTCCCAATCTTCCATTTAAGGCCCATTTGAACACTATACCTACACTTGAGGATATTTTTCCATATCTTAGAACTAAGGAATCCTTGAGTAGAAAGGACCGTATAAAATCTCTCAAAATTTAGATACTTGGCACTCATTTTGTTACATCGATCAACATTTTGTAGTGTCAACCTTCATCCCATTTTATCCATAGGGCCTTATTGAGCAAAGTAATATTCCTTATCCATAAGCCTCTCATTTTATTTAGGTACCACACCTTATCCGAATAAACAAGTGTCGCTCTTTTTCCTCCTCCATGTCTATCCATAAGAATTTTTCTTTATTCTTTTAAGTTTCTTCGCCAGAGTGCTAGAATTTCTAAACAAAGAAATGAAATAATCAAGGATACCTTGCAAAGAGGCTACCAAGAGTAGGAGTTTACCCGCACTCCTCAGAAATTTCACTTTCCATCCCACAAGCTTCCTTTGGATTCTTTCTAATTTTGAGTTCCAAAAAGTCTTGGAAACCTATTTGAAAGTAAGAGGAAGCCTCAAATATATCACAGGTTGAACTACACTCTATCAACCTAGAATTGGTTTGATTTTCTTTTTATAGTTTCTTTGTAGTGTTAATGAAGTAAATACTACTTTTATTTTAATTTATTTGTTTTCCCAAGACTTTCGCATACCGGTTAAGGAATACCTTCCATTTTATTGCTTCAACCACTTAGGTCATCCCAAACAATATGGTATTATCCATGAACTTCTTCAAGACAAGAAGTTGTATAGTGGAAGCAACTTTAACCCCTCCCAACTTTCCTCTTCCAACAAGAATTAGAAAATTCCTTCCCACAACCTTATCAAGGATAATAAATAGGTAGGGGACTGGGCTCACCTTGTCTAATTCTTCTTATAGCCTTGAAAATCCCCCTAGGGACCCTATTAACAAGCACTAAATATATAACTATTTTTACACTCTCCCTAATTAAGTTGATCATTCGGTCTTGAAGCCCCAACTTCCTTAGGACTTTGAACAAGAAGTCCCAATTCACTCTATCGTAAGCCTTAGAGATATCAAGCTTAAGAAGCATACCTGAGATGCAACACCTCTCCATAGAATGAATGACTTCATGGATAGTTATAACATCATCAAGAATCTACCTTCCAAGAATAAATCCCTTTTCATTTTTGTTAATGAAGCCATCTAAGAATGGTTTGATTTTATTAACCAAGACCTTGGAAAAGATATTATAAATAGCATACACAAACTAACAGGTCTGAAATCTGAAAGATTTTTGGGTTTATATGTCTTAATTATTAAGGAAATAAAATATCTATTTAGTTTCTTTAGGAGATTATCAATTCAAACAAAGTCTTATGCCACCATAGTATTATCAAATCCCATAGTAACCCAAAATTCCTAAAATAAAGCCAGTGGAAAACCATCTAGACCTAGTGCTTTGTAAGCCCCAATAGAAAATGCAACATTCGTAACCTCTTCTTAGATTATTGGGGCAAGTATCTAAGCATTGTCAACAAAATCAAGGTTATTAGGCAAATATTGTAATAATGGATCCTCCAACAACTTGTTCATTACTTTGTTATCTTCCCTAAAATCATTATATAAATAATTGGAGACCATCAAACCCAATTGAGTGTCATCATTGATCTCCCATTTCATTTCATCCTCGAGGCTTTGAATTATATTGTTGTTCATATGCTTGTTGCCAAACCTACGAAAGAATGTGAAATCCCCCCCTTTCAACAACTACACTCTAGACTTTTGTTTCCAATAAATTTCCTCACGCTTCAAATTTTCCTTCCATTTTTACCTTAAGACTTCCTCCTCCATATGTGTGGATTCAGAGTAATCTCCATTGTTACAATTAAGGAAAATTTATATTTAAAAATATTCAAGATAATCTTATTATAAATATTCTAAAAATTAAGAAGAATGAAATTCTATTTTCAAAATATTCTAAATTAAGATATATTTTTATGATAATAAACATTATAAAATCACATATATTAATCTTCAATGATGCTAACTATTAGTAATAAATTTCAAAGTCTCAAATTTAACATGTTAGAGCACATTTCTAAATTTATATTAAAAAATATTGAAGGCATGCTTTTTAAAATATTCTACTAAATTCATTTTAGGAACTATTCTTAAAAATCCACATAAAAAAATATTCTAAAAATTTGAAACAATTTATCCCATCTTTAAAAATATTATATATAAATTTGTATTTAAAAAATATATAATGATACAGTAATATTATAATTAGAATACTAAATTGCATTTAACTAATAATTTTTATAATTTATTAATATTTTAAAGTGTCATATATATGATTTTATAAAAATATAGTAGGTCAATTTATACATTATAATATATGTTAAAGTTGTAATATATAGTAAAAAATTGAAAAACAATCATATAGACATCAAACTCCAAGCTTCGCCCACATCCAAAATATTCAAGGCTATTCATTACAAACCAAATTTAGTAAAATATGTAAAGAAGCCTCCACTTATTTACTTTTTTGTTCTTGGTAGCATTAATAATAAGAATGAAAGCTCCTTTGACTTAGATTTTGTTAAAGGAAGCTTAATTATAAGAATGCAAGCTCCTTTGACATTGATTTCGTTAAAAGTGCTTTCTTGGGCTATTACAAGATCAATGAGCAAAGCAAGAGTTAAAAAAATTATTGGATCTAAATAAATAAATAAATAATTCTAAAAAGAATTTGTAAGCATTATCTTTGATCACGTGTCCAATAGTAGATAGACCTAGATTACCCTTAGAGTCTCCATCACAATTTAGCTTTACCATTGAAGGCAAAGGACTAGCTAGTACTAGATCTATCCATTATATGACTACTAGTATAGATATAAGCCTAATCATGAGAAGCTTTTTGAAGGTACTATTATTTATAAATATTATTTTGTCCCTATTAGAATTTTTTTATTATGCTTGTAAAATTAACCTCTCAATCCTATAAATTACCTTAAATTTGGATATATATTCTTTCAAGATTCTTAAATTATTCTTTACTCATACATGTCGAATGATTAAAGAAGGGCCCACTTACCAAATAAAGAAAAGGTGGTTTCACAATGTAAATAAGGTCACCACATGAAATATTGGAAGATAAAATTTATGAATATTCCTTTTCATATCAACTTCTCACATAATTATTTCCAACACCTATTACTAAAATTGCAATTTAACAATTAATAATTTGTATCCTCCTCTTCTTACCAAAACTATAAAATAAACTAATAATCTTCTGGGCAAAAGCACCAACTTTTGGGAGAAAATATTGTTCCAACATAAATTATATAGCTAAGGGGGAAACTAGGAAATAAACAAGTATCTAGTTTATAGACTTAGATTCCATCCATGAGAACTCATCATCTTTCTTAAAGTAAAAGATAACTCTTTGTGCTAGTATCTTGTATTGGAGGAATGAAATAATGGTCTAAGATATTAGACTAACATTTGATAACCATCCACCAACTAAATACTCTTGATAATATTTTACTCTTTCCTTCCATTCTGATTTTAATAACACTTTATCTTTAATTAAATCATGTATTTGACTTAAATTTTTATGGTAATTCCAATAATCTTTTTGAAAGAGGGATTTATCCACAACATGAATAGTTTAGGAAGGTTGATGAAGAATGACATATTTTTAGATGGTGATAAATTTCCCCACCTTTGAGCTACTTGGAAGGTTTGTAACTATGAAGATTAATTCCTTAACTTGCGAGTCAAGATATGGCCTACATTATGTTAGACTTATTGCGTTGTTGTTGGTATTGATTTTCATTGATGTCAAAATCTTCATACCGACACTCTGGCAATATCGGTTGGTTGTTGACAATTTTTGGATATGCATCAAATGTTTTTCGATTATATAACAGAGGTTTTAGTTATAAATAGTTTTGATGATTTGTTATTCTCAGCTAGAGAATGGCGATGTTCATCAGATTGATTTTGGTATCTTTATCTGGACCTGTTCTAACATGTTTCACTTATTGGCTGGTTCAAATGTTTTGGTAATCAACACATAGTCTTGGTTCAGGCGCTCCTACAGTGTTATTAAATGTAATGTGTAGTATAAATATCTTATGTATGACCTATATTTGGTCCTGGTGTAGCATGTTGTAATGTTTCCTTAAGTGTTTCCTATATTTAGGACCTAGGATAATGAATTTAATGTAATTGTAATATCTTTTGTAATTGGGGCCATCACACATATTTGGTGTGAGCTGATATATGTATGATTGGGTACCTATATAAATAAAGGAAATATTTTGTATCTGAGGTGTGTGTGTGTGTGTGTGTGTGTGTGTATGTATGAAGTATAGTATGAATCTGTGGCAGTAGTGTATTTGAGAATTTTTTATGAAGCAACATCACGGAGAGGCATACATATCGATAGCATGAACTAGAAGATATGGAAGGTAAACCCTTTAAGATCTTGATAAATAGGATCCACCTTAAACATTTCCATTTATGACTCTCCTTTCCCCATGTAAATATTAGGTTACTCATGTTTTGTGTTTAATAAGTATCATCAGGTACATATGCATTGCTATTATCTTTTGGTCCCTCCATTTCTCGAGCCCTCCCTATTTTTTTCCTGTGAGTGGTGGTCCATATTGTCCCACATATCTTGAAATATTATCTCTCAACTTTCATGTCAAGCCCTCAACTCCTGTCAGCACCTTGTTTTCCAAAATAATGACGAGTCCAATTAATTTGTACTCTCCTCTTTCCATCCACATAATGCACAAAAGTTAAGGTACTTAATTCTCACGCTTGGATAGTTACCACCTTAATTTTCTTTCTATGTTGCCAAAGCTTAAGCATTTCCAATTCGATTGTAGGGGAGAGCCTTGAGGTTTCTATGATTAGGGTTGTCAAGAGATTGGTATTTTCTTCCCCAAATATTTATATCTCATGCTTTATCATACTTCACAAAGTTGGGTGATGTTTTTTTTAGATACATTGTATGCCCAGGCCCCTAGCTTGGCGAGAGATAGAACAGAGAAAATATAAGTTGAAAAAGTAGAAATCGATAGAGATTTGGAAATGGTTAAGGACCCTATGGAAGAAATTAATGAACCATTATTGGAAATTAATACTAGGGGTCTTAGAGAGGGTGCGTTGCAAAGAAAATTAAACACCAATTTTTTCATGATAGGTTCAAGAATTTGGCATTATAGCTTGCCCCAGTACATGGTAACAATGTTCACCCTTTACTAGAGTTAATTGAGGCTCTGGAATGGAATTTTGATGAAAGGACCTTTATCATTCATTATGGAAAGCTCAGGGTGGTAATGCGCCCAGACTTTGTAAGAAGAATGTTGTGTATTCCATGTGACATGATGAACATTGTACCTTTTGACAAAAAAAATCGAATACTAGTGGAATCAGGCACCAGACCCTCTATCCTACCTTTCATTTGTGGAAAGGAGAGAGATGATTCTATAGAGTATTTATAGGTGGCTATGGTATATTATTTGAAGACATTCTCAA
Source organism: Thuja plicata (assembly GCA_018584345.1). Lineage (NCBI taxonomy): Eukaryota > Viridiplantae > Streptophyta > Pinopsida > Cupressales > Cupressaceae > Thuja > Thuja plicata. The sequence goes on along the minus strand of MU227914.1, from coordinate 107,098 downwards.
ACTCTAGCATCCATTTCAATTTCATCAATTTCATTGTCGAAGGTATAATGTAGAAGCTCCATGACTTCTAAATTTCTCTCATTTTTAGGTACCCATTTCTAAATATTTATTAAGTTGGAAAAGTATGATGGAGAAGTAATCAGATTTTTAGTTGAAGATAGTGCACAAATCAAAGGCATTAGAACCACTTCTATTGATGGTAAGAGTAATATCGATGATGTTTACTATGTTTAAGGTTTAAAATATAATCTACTGAGTTTTAGTCAAATGTGTAAGAAAGGTTATGAAGTGTTGTTCAATAATGATGGGTGTTTTATTAAAAGGAAGAATATTGGTAAAATGGTTGTAGAAGGTTTTAAGACTGCAAGGAACATCTATTACATTGATGACAAAATAGAGAAATTGTATTTTCTAACTCAGTATGATGAAATCTCGTTATGCAAAAAAAGATTAGGACATGTGAACTTTGATAACATTATCAAAATTAGCAAGACTGGAGCTATTAGAGATTTTCCAAAAAATGTCAAATTGGAAAACATATAAGGAGGACTTAAAAAAAAAAGAATATTCATCTAGCCAACCTTTGGAGCCGATTCATACTGATCCATGTGGACCAACATGAACAAAAGGACTCAATAGAGAAAGGTACTTGATGTTGTTAATTCATGATTACTCTAGAATGACTTGGGTTAAATTTCTTAGAAGGAAGTCTGAAGCATTTTAAAAAATTCAAAATCTTTAAATTAGTGGTAGAAAATCAAATAGATTATAACATTAAACGCTTAAGATCTAATAGAGGTGGAGAATTCACTTCAAAGGAATTTAGTGATTTTTGTGATAAGAATGGAATAAGAAGACAATTTTCTACTCTAAGGACTCCTCAGTAGAATGCAGTGGTTGAAAGAAAGAATAAAATTATGATTGAATTGACTAGGACTATGTAAAATAATGCAAACCTGACCTATGTATTTGGAAGAATGTTGTGCATACTACTATATATCTTCTTAACAGGGTGCAAATTAGAGAAAATTATACAAATAAACTTTATGAACTATGGTGTGGAAGACCACCTACTATGAGATACTTCAATATCTTTGGAAGCAAGTGATACATTAGAAGATATGAAGATGGATATGGAAAATTTAAAACAAGAGCTGATGAAGGAATTTTATTGGGCTATGCAACAAACATCAAATCTTACAGATGCTATAATAAGAGGCTAAACAAGATTTTTGAAAGTGAAAATGTAAAGGTGTGTGAGGACTAGAGTCATCCTACTATGGTAGCAGATAGTGATGTTGATTTTACTCTGTCTATTTCAGAATAAAAGGATATTCCAAAAGAAAAAGAAAAACCATTGAAGAAACAAAATTGGAAGTCATTGTGAAGACACCTGTATACGTTCAGAAGAATCATTTAGAGGATAAAATAATTGGTGATAAAGATAAGTGTGTTCAGACAAGGAGAATGATTTTTGGATCACAAGAATAGGTAAACTATTATTTTCCATCATTAATTGAACCCAAGAACTATGTAGAAACAAACAACGAAGAGGGGTGGATTAAATCAATGGAAGAGGAGCTGAGTCAAATAGAGAAAAATAAAACTTAGGAACTTATACCTAGACCATTGGTCAAGAATGTGATAGGAACCAAATCGGTATTTAGAAAAAAAGATAAATTAACAAGGATAGGTAATAAGAAACAAGTCTAGACTGGTATATAAAGGCTATTCACAAGTTGAAGTGATTGATTTTGAAGAAACTTTTGCTCACGTGGCTAGGATGGAAGCTATAAGACATTTCTTGCTTTTGTTGCTTACAATAATTTAAAGGTATATCAAATGGATGTAAAATCAAAATTTTTAAATGGATAACTTAAAGAAGAAGTGTATGTTACCTTATTCATTTTATTGTCATAAGTTTTGTCAAAGTCATAAGCATCCAAGTCTAGTTGGTAAAGGAAATGGACAGTACTATCGAGTATCAGAAGTCAGTCGGTAATGTAAGCGAAGGGAGCAGTCGGTAAAGGAAATGGATAGTACTACCGAGTATGAGAAGTCAGTTAGTAATGTAAGCGAAGGGAGTAGAAAGTAGAATCAAGCATCGAGCAAAAATAGTCACTGAGTGGAAATGCTATTTGTTCACAATCACCAAATACCGAGTTTGAAAACTTACACTGAGCACCGAGAGTAGTCAGTTACCGAGCAGTTGAAGTATTTACTTACCGAGTAATGCAGGCAAGGAAACCGAGCAAGCAAACTGAGTCAAATCTTGATAAGAACGCATTTAATGAATTGACAGATGATGTCAAAAGAATCTATGATCACTAAAGTCAGTTGGTTACAGAATCTATGAACCAGAATAATCAAGAACAAGATGCAAGGTAGAGATTAAGCGGCAAAACAGATGTTGTGAGTTCCAAGAAGGGAACAAGTTCCAAGGTAACAGTCAGGCGATTTACCGAGCGACAACAAATCATAAGGATGATCGAGCGACTAAGATTGACTTGTGGAAAACCTAATCAAGGAGATTAAGGGGCAAAAATAGAGGATATTTAAAAAGTGAAGAATCCTTATGAGAATATAGAAAATAGAAAAGGAAAAAGAGGAGTGATGAATGCTGTTACTATTATTGGGGAATAGCAGAGTATTTGAGGCAGCACCAAGTACATAATTTGCAGAAGGAAGGTTTGATGATCACATTACCGAGCTGATTCAAAGGTAAAGAATTCAGAGCATAAAGAGTCTGATCAAGCATAACAGATTGATGCATTATTTTAGACAAGTTCAAAGCATTGTTGAATACATTGTTTTTGTTAATTTGTAAATCCCACCACTAGGTAGATCCTTATAGATCTTATTTTGTAAATCCTCTAACAAGGTACGATTCTTAGAGAAGAATTTGTGAAATCCTTTAACAAGGTAGACTGCATAAGTCTTTATACTCTTAACAGGGTAAGCTATCAGAAGTAGCTAAACATTGTAGCTCTAACCAAGCAACCTTTTTACTACAGTAGTGAAGGATTGTGGGTGTCATCCCCACCGCAATTTTTTCCTCTAACCAAGGATTTTTGCGTGACCAAAAATCATGGTGTTATGGGTTTATTTTTTATGTGTGTACTTGAAGTAATTTACATGTTTTAAATTGATTTTCATTTATAGTTTCATTCGGTAAAACATGCAGAAGTGAGACAGTTCTATAGAAGAAAAGTTTTAAGTGAACTGATTCACCCCTCCCCTCTCAGTTCATAATCTTGCATGACATTTCCAACAATTGGTATCAGAGCATTGGTCTCTTGAATTAATAGTTTGACCACCTAAAAGTAAAAGATCTTAGTCATGGAAAGTTATAGGAAAGCTAAGAGGATTGACAATCTTGAGTATGAGCTGGAAAGTGCACAAGAATTGATTATCGAGTTAAGAAGGAAATTGGAGAAATCACTGAAAATGAGAAGAAAACTATATGATGAACTAAAGATTACTCAAGAAGAGGTTGACACACTTGAAACAACTTCACAAGGTAGTCTGAATGATGAAACTGAGACAACCATCAGAGAACTAATGGAAAAGAATGACTCACTTACCGAACAACTATATTTAATGAAGAAAGATCTTGAATCAAACAGCATGAGGATGACCGAGTTGATAGAAGGAAAAATAAGTGCTAAAGATGGAAAAAGGATGATTGAAAATGACAAAAGACAGGTTGAAGCACAGTTAGAAGAAAAAGACAATGAGATCATAAGAATGACACAACAACATCATAACATGACTGATCAACTTGTGAATGCCAATATAGAGATTGCTAGAAAGGAATTTGAAAATCAATCATTGAAATCAGAAGTAGAAAGGTTGAACACTGAAATAAAAAATGAAAAGAATATCAATGAAGTACTTAAGAAAAAGGAAGAAGCCTCTCAAGCTTTGGACAAACAACTCAAAAGTCAAAGGCAACCGAGTGACATAACATGTATTGGATTCAATGGAACTAACACTATCGAGCAAAGAGAATCATCTAATTCATCAAAAGATCAAAGTACTGAAGCACCACCAAGACAAAGGAAGAAACCTCATTGCAACTATTGTGGAAAGCCCTGTCATACAACAAATGTTTGTAGGAGCAGAAAAGGTAATGTACTGAGTAAGCCTAAATTTGATGGATATTGTTTTAGATGAAATAAGCATGGTCCTAAAGATTTTGAGTGTAGATCAAGGATCCCTAACAAGTCAAGGAAAGATAAATTTGATGGTTACTGCAATACTTGCAACAAGTATGGACACAAAGCTGAAGAATGCAGATCAAAGACAAGGAATAGAAAGTGGACACCGAACCAAGAAAGATCACAAACCAACTGAATAGAAGCATCAATACCATGGGACTACAACACTATTATCTCATGTGCATCATGTGGAAGGTATGGACACATTGCTACAAATTGCTTATTAATGTTTGGAAGGAACAACAAGAAATCATGGAGAAGTTCTGGAATGGCATGTTTTCACTATCACAAAATAGGACACCTAGCTAAAGATTGCAGGTACCGAGTCAATATATCAAACAAGAAAGAAAGTAATGACAAGAAGACACCTATTGTTGATGAGATAAGGGAAAAAATGAATAAAAATTGGAAAAGAAAAGAGCAAGATGATGGAACCTCATTCAGAAATATTGAAAGCACCTCATCTGCCAAGATGAGTGCACTGAGCTGCACTTAGTCAGTAAAAGGTATGTAGGAACTGCTCACCGAATTCAAATCTTTAATTAGTTCCTAAATTAAGAGAGCAGAGATCCATATTAGCATGCTTAGATGCACTTGGCTATTTTACAAAAGTTTTTTTATGTGATTCACATGCAAGTCAGAGTATTTAGTTAGTCGGTGAAATTTGAATTTCACAAAGTCGGTGAATGCATTTATAATGACCTACTTATTCATTGGAAACCCTAATTGAGAAAAAACTATAAATATGAAGTTTTGCAAGTCATTTTGCACCTTACGCATTCGAGTTATCAAGAGAAAGTTACAAAGTGATCAAGTATTCGTGCATTCAAGCGATTTCTGAGGTAAATTCTGAAACAAGCTAAATAATCTATAGTTGTATTCATCACTGTTTGCTTTCAATCGAGCTAAGCTTTCAAAGAGAAAAGGATTATTTCCATCAATATCCCTGATCTAATGGCATCAAAGAAAAAAGTACTAGTCGTGGCAAAGAATGTTGATCCCGTAAATCCTAAACACAAGATGCCACCCACCAAAGCTGCAGAAATTGATATGATGGGAGCGTTGTCTTCCATTCCACCTAGGGTTATATTGATAGATGATGTTCGATCCTTCACCCACTGCAAAATTGAAGATATTTGTGTTAATGAGTTGGACACTTTGTTCAAAAAACTGTGTGACAATGGCAAGTTTAGAGATGGGCACACACATCTGGAGAGAAAGGGTTTGGTGCATACCCTTCATCTGCCGATAGTCTTCAAACCTGAATGGATAATATTTGTGCTTAGCCGAGTACACGATCAATTTATAGGGCTAGAGAAACCAGTAAAGATCACCAAGGATGTACTACACATCATCATTGGCCTACCAATCAAAGATAGACCAAAGGAAATCAAGTAGATTGACAGAGAAAANTCTGGAGAGAAAGGGTTTGGTGCATACCCTTCATCTGCCGATAGTCTTCAAACCTGAATGGATAATATTTGTGCTTAGCCGAGTACACGATCAAAGATAGACCAAAGGAAATCAAGTAGATTGACAGAGAAAAGTTGAGTGAGCTGGCCAAAGCTCAATGGGACGGTAGAGCGATGAGAATTTTGATGGTAGAATATGCAAAACTTAAGTTTGCATGTAACATCATTGCCTACCAAGTCTTCCAATCATCTAGGGTAGACAGTGTACCCTATGGAGCAGTCAACCTAGCTTATAAGATTGTGAAGAAAGAAATGAAATTATATTTTTGTGAGATTTTGTTGAGGCAAATTGAAGACAACATGAACACAATCAGGAGAGCCAAGACGAACACTTTGAAGTTTGGTCCACTATTGGTATGTATATTCTTCTATTTTGAAAACTTTTCCCCATCAGTCGGTGAAGTAACATGGAGCACAGATAGGCCAATCATTTATCAAGTCAATGAATATATTTTAGGATTGGGAAACAATTTTGATTTGATCATGAATGATTACTTTGTTAAGTTTCAAGAAAAGATGCATAAAAGATTCTAGATTCCACCCCAGCTAGTGGAAAGATATCATGATAATATTTGTTTTGAAGTAGATACCAACCTGTGTATCATTAAGTCTATTGAGCCTAGGACTAGTTGGCTTCAACCAATGGGATATGAAGTTGATATTGACATAGCTGCACAGCAAATTGAGACATTGTTGAAAGACCCCATTGACAATAAATCTGACAGATATGGAACCTATGAAGAAGTTAAAGAAAAGATCAAGCATGGTATAGTGATACCTAAGGCCATAAGGAAAACAAGGAGAATGATTGGGGAATTGTCACAGAAACTTGAAGTTGGAGAGGATGAAGAAGAAACAGAGGCATCACCTTCAATTGAGAAGAAGAGGAAATGACTAGAAGCTAATCCCTCATCAAGTGGCAGGAGCACAAGGGCCTCGGTAAAGGAAAAAGAAAAGGAACAAACCGAGACACCCAAACCAAGAGGGAAAACATATAAGAGGAGTAAGAAAAATGTTGTAAAGCCAAGAAGAAAATTGAAACTACAAATTGAAAGTGAAACAGAAACAAAGGAGACTGAGGCACCCAAAGTACCACAAAAGACATCGAAACCAACTCTTGATGAATCCATTGATTTATTAATGAAACATGGAGGTTTTGTTGGAGTAAAACAATTGAGATATGAGCAGTTGAGTGAAAATGATCAGGTAAGAATTGAAGATGCTGTTATTTTCACACTGAATAAATTTAGAATAACGCCAATGGAAGTTTCAAGCTAGCTTCCTGATGAGTTATACAATAAGGTAGATGTAAAGTAGAAATATGCATTGACTGCTAAAAAACAAATAAGAGAAAGATCATTAGTTGTGACAATGCCTGAATTATCAGTGTAATAAATTGATGAATCTGTATAGAACTATTCAAGGAGATTTCTTGTGAAAAACAGAGCACTAAGAATAATGATCGGTAAGATTTTAGAAGTTGAGAAAGAAATAGATGAAATGTGGAGAAAAATATTCAGGCTAGATGCTACCAAGTATCGAGAAGATGAGCCAACCAAGGGCACTATCGAAGGGCAATCATCAAAAGGTAGTCAAGGTCAAACATATCCCATTGACCTAACCAAAGATACCGATGGAATAAATGTTGAAGATGCATCAGAAGAAGAGGATCCTGCACAAGATAAAACAAAGGGAGAAAAAGATATGGATACAACAGATCAAAATACTGAGTGCATGGACATAGATGACACTCCACCAACCAAAGAATCAGATCCAGTAAGACAACAAATTCATGCTTATCCTAAGATAAGTACAAAGACCACCAAGGAAAGAAATGAACAAAGAAAAGGAAATGAATCAGTTCCCCCAATCGACACCGAAGGAGAGAAGCAACAAGACTCCAAAGAAGAGTCAGAGAAAAAGAAAGAGTCAGAGAAAGAGAAGGAGAGTGAGAAAGGGAAGGAGAATAAAGATACACAAGCAGAGAAGAAAGAAAAATAAAAGCTAGAAGGTACTCATGAGTCGGAGGAGAAATCCGAGAGCACAGTAGGCACAAACAAGTCTCCCACCGATGCACTTAAGGCATCTATCTCACCATCAAGAATAAGAAGGAAACTAAGAAGAAGAAGGAAATTGACTTAACAAAAGAAATAATTTTTCCCCCTCCTGATTTTGCAAACATGAATGCTGAGCAATTGGCATCATATGGGAAACTATTGAAGAGAAAAGTAGCCCAACAAAAGCTGACTGATGAAATGAGGAAGCATGATGACATTCTTGATGATGTCAAAGACATCTTTCAATCACTGCTACCTGACGCTGCAATAAATGAAAAAGATAGTTTGATTCAACAAGTAGGCAAACTTGCTCAACAGATAAAGGTACCGAACATGGATACCACCGAATCATTATTGAAAATTCATGAGCCAAAGTTGACAAAGAGAATAATGGAGCAAATATTGAAACACATAGCAGAAGACAAGGTAACTCTTTCCAAACTATGTACATCTATAGAGCAGACTCTAACTACAATTCTTTCATTAATTCAAAATTTTTGTCAAATTTCTAAATTTATTGACGACATAAGGAATAAAGAACAGTCGGTAGAGACTGAGTTAACCAAACACCTAAAGGATGTACCTATTGAAGCTGGTTCAATCCAAGTATATTATCAGAAGATTAAGCATCTCATGGGACACCAACATGAGCTCAGGCAAGAGAAACATAAAATC
>MU227914.1:78566-97227 GCA_018584345.1 Thuja plicata | reverse complement strand
AAACATTGTAGCTCTAACTGAGCAACCTTTTTACTGCAGTAGTGAAGGATTGTGGGTGTCATCCCCACCATAGTTTTTTCCTCTAACCAAGGATTTCTGCATGACCAAAAATCATGGTGTTATGGGTTTATTTGTTATGTGTGTACTTGAAGTAATTTACATGTTTTAAATTGCTTTTCATGTATAGTTTCATTCGGTAAAGCATGCGGAAGTGAGACAGTTCTATAGAAGAAAAGTTTTAAGTGAACTGATTCACCCCTCCCCTCTCAATTCATAATCTTGCATGACATTTCCAACAGTGTATATAGAGAAACTAGAGGGTTTTAAGCTTTAAAAAAAAACATATATGGTATGCTTATTGAAAAAGGAACTCTATGGACTAAAATGGACACCTAGGGCATGGTATGCAAGATTGGATTAAAAATAGATACAAAAAAAATTCAAGAAATGAAATTTTGATAGTAATCTCTATTTTAAGATAGAATGTGACATAATGCTGGTAGTTGAAGTATATTTTGATGACATCATATTTGGTGGAGAAGATGAACTGTGCAACGATTTTTCTACAAAATTGCAAAATAAAATTGAGATGTCAATGACTGGTGAGTTGACATTCTTTCTTGGGTTAGGATTTAGTCATTCTAATAATGGAATCTTTATTTCTTAGAATAACTATGTAAATGAGATGTTGAATGAATTTGGTATGAGTAATTGTAAACTTTTTGTAACTCCTATGACTGTTGGTTGCAAGTTAAGCAAGAATGATGAGTCTCCAGAAGTAGATTATACAAAGTATAGATTAATGATTGGTGGACTATTGTACCTAACTGCTTCTAGACCAGACATTATGCAAGTTGTGTGTTTGGTTTCCATATTTAAGGCTAAATTAAAGGTTACCCGATGAGCAAGTTGTGAAAAGAATTTTCAGATATTAAAAGGGAATAGAGGATTATGGTTTATGGTGCAAAAAGGAAGGAAACTTCTGATGAACTATAACTGATTGAATGTTTGAAGATGTTAAGTTGATGATCATAGTGACATAGAAATTTTATGCAAGACATTAAATCAGTTAATGTATTGTATTGTCATTGATTTCAACTTGATATAATCTGTATGGTCATGGACATATTGCTAAAGACTTCAAAGAACCGATGAATCAAAGGCTATGCTATCAGTAATGCATATAAGTCATGTATTAACAAAGTAACTATATACACCGATGGAGTGCACACCAACGGTTAGAGTTAAAGAGCAAAGTCATAGTGTTACCCGACGAGAAAAATGCACAACATTACTGATGAGCAAAGTCACAGTGTTGGCCGAAGAGAAAAGCATAGTGTAACCCGATAGACATAATTACAGTGTTGCCTGACAGATGGAGATCCCAAAGACAACTGAAGTCACACCAACGGAATAGTTAGTTATCACCGATGACTAACTGAAGTATTGACTCACAGAATAGAGAGTTCAGAAATGACAAAATGCTTAGTTGTCAAGAGAGAAAAATAGACTTAACTGATACTTATCATTGTTTTAATCGATAAGATAGAGCTGGAGATGAGTAAAGTATTTAAAGCTTCTTTTTCCAGTTGGCAAGAAGATCTCTACGAGATAAAACTGGAGTTTTTCTTTAAATCTAATTGGCGAGAATTATGGATCACGCCAAGATCAAGAAAGCCAAGAAATAGTTAATCATGTCTATAAAGAGACAACCTAATTCATTACAAAGGTGGTGAAGGGGAGTGATAAGAGAATAGATGCTGAAGAGATTCTGAAGGAGAAGAATTCATTCATTCATACCTGATCAATCAAGTTGAGGAAAGAGGTAAATTCTGCAGACACCGACGAACAATGATACAACATCACAGAGCAGAACAGTGTGGAACAAAGGTATTGAATTGATAATATTGATCAAAAAGGTAATGCACTTACAATAGATCTGAAAATATGCAATTCAAGGTGTATATGTGAACAGATCAATTTACTGTTTCAGTTTAACCATTGAAGCATCAAGTCTCTTAACAGAGCAGGACTTAAAAGTCTTTTGTAATTGAGATACATCCCAAGGAGTATCAAAAATTTTGATCATACAAAGTAGCATTGGATATTCCTGATACCTATTGATAGGCCAAGTGAGTGTTTGATCAAGGATGGTAGCATTAGATGCCAGATACTAAGTGACAAACTATCTTTTAAATCCTCTAACAAGGTCACACCTAACAATTTATTTGTAACCTTTAACAGGGTTGGCTCTTAACTGAGCTCACTTTAGAAGAGTGAAAATTTTGGGTACCAGTCCCAGTGGTTTTTCCCTTAACAGGGTTTTGACGTTAAAAATCCATGTGTTAATGTGTCTATGAGTCATTAATTCATTGTTTTTCATTTCACTTAAGTAAATCTGGATTGATTGGTATACACTAGTTATTTACTGTGTTTCGGTATACACTAGTTATTTACTGTGCTTCAGTAAATAGAAAGACTGCTTAATCAGTAAACATACAGAAGAAGGTTTTACAAATCATTCTGAAAAGTAGTAATTTGACAAAAGTATTTCAAGGCATTCATCTTATACGACTGAAGATAACTAGAGGTATAATTTGTTGTACTAAGTTTGAAGGGTTGATTTAAGGATTAAAATTTGAGGCCACTAATTCACCCCCCCCCTCAGTTATTACTAACAACTTCATATTGCGGGCCTTTACTGATGTTGGTAGGAAGTGTTGAAGAGAGGAAAAGAACTATTGGTTTTGTATTCTTCATAAGCGACAGATTGGTTTCATGGTTTAGTAAGAAACAAGACTCAATATATTTATCTATGGTAGAGGTAGAATATAATGTTGCAGTATCCTGTTGTACTCAAGTATTGTAGATGAAATACACATTCAAAGAAATTAAAGTGAAATTTTATGAATCCATTCCTATTATGTGTGATACTTCAATTATAATAAATATTTCCATGAATCCAATGATGCATTCAAGAAAAAATCTTATATCAGTCAGCTACCATTTCTTGAGAGAAAATTGCTAAAAAGGAAGTGATTTTAGAGTACATTTTGATAAAGGAAAAAATTGAAGACATGTTCACCAAATATTTAGAAAAAGGATACCTTTGAGTTCCTCTAGGGGAAGCTTGTAGTTGTTGCTCCTCCTTATTTTAACTAAGTGCATCAGATTGGTGCATCTGTCCAAGTGGAGGTTTTAGGCTTATTATTTTTCTTGTGGACTTATGCTAGTGGATATTATCAGTGAGATCAGTAGTGAGTGTGTTTTTTTCCTTTATCCTTGATGGAAAAGGGAGAGGAAGATAAGGAAAATGTTTATTTGACAATGTATTTATGAAGAGAAGAATGAAATGTATGAATTTTAATTAGCAATGTTCTGGGTATTATAGTTAGGGGGAGTTGATAGTGATTAATAACTTTATAAAACATTTTTGGTGGTTGTTTATGATGAATGAAAAAGGGAGAGATTGATGTAAATATATGTTTTTTTCTATATTCTGGTTTTCATTAATGTCAAACATTATGGTCTGGAGGTTTTTTCTCTAACATTGTGGTCCAGAGGTATTTGTTGAAGACATGTTTAGGTATATTTGGTGATTCAAATAAGTCTGGAAGAAGGAAGTTGATCTGGAAGAAGTAAGGTTATGTGCTAGACATGATAGTACTATAGAATAGTGGAAGGCATGTATGTATTCCATAGATCATGTTGATGAACTATAATTGATTGGATGTTTGAAGATGTTAAGTTGATGATCACCAAGCTGCAGAAAGTTAATGCAAGACATTAAATCAGTTAATGTATTGTATTGTAATTGATGTCAACTTGATATAATATGATTGGTTATATACATAGTGTCAAAGACTTCAAAGAACTATATAGATAAATGTTATGCTTTCAGTAATGCATAAAAGTTTAGTATTCACTAAGTAATAACGAACACCGACGGGCAGTGCACCTCGACGGATAGAGAACCCCGAGAGGAAAGTCACAATGATACCCAAGCATAAAACCCGAGAAAACATTACCGATGAGCAAAATCACAGTGTTACCCAACAGACAGACAACCCCAATGGATAGACAACCCCGATGGAAAAACAACCCTGATGAATAGACAACCCCAATAGAGATGCCCGAGTAAAACTGAAGTGTTGACCAAAGCTAACAAAGAGTTAAAACACCGAAAAGAACTAAAGTTTAGAAACAACAAAAGACTTAGATGGAAAGAGCTAAATAAGGAGTTAACTAGTTGTTAATATTGTTTTGATCAACAAGTTAAAAGCCAGAGATAAGAAACAGATTTAAAGTTGTTTTATTCTAGTTGTCTAAGAGAAATCTACGGGATAAAACTGAAGTACAGTTTTAAAGCAAGATTGGCTAGAATTGTGGATCACGCCAAGAACAAGAAAGTCAAGGAATAAGAAATGGTTAAATCATGTCTATAAAGATACAATATAATTCATTGTGAATAGGGGGTGAATAGAGAAGAGGATGCTAAAGAGAAACCAGTGAAACAATTCACACAGTCCTGATCAATCAGGCTAAGGAAAGAGCTAAAGAATTCTGCAGAAACTTAGCAACAAAGAATCACAAAATCACCAACCAGAAAGAAGTGGAGCAAAGGTATTGAAAGGAGATATTGATCATAAAGGTATTATGAGATTATAATAGATCTGAAAATATGCAAAGTATAGTTGTATATGTGAATAGATCATTTATTGTTTCAATTTAACCATTGGATCAGAAAGTCTCTTAACCGAGCAGGACTTAACAATGCTTTATATATTGAGATACATCCTAAGGAGTATCAAAATGTTTGGTCATGAAGATAGAATAGAGATGCTAGATACCAAGTGACAAACTACACATGGTTTGGTCATAAAGGTAGCAAAGAGATGCCAGATATCAAGTGACAAACTATTCTATTTAAATCCTCTAACAAGGTCACACCTAACAGTGTGTTTGTAACCTTTAACAAGGTCGGCTCTTTACTGAGCTCACTTTAGAAGAGTGAAAATTTTGGGTTACCAGTCCCAAGTGGTTTTTCCCTTAACATGGTTTCCATGGTAAAAATCCATGTGTCAATGTGTATATGAGTCATTGCTTTAGTGTTTTGCATTACACATAACTAATCTAGATTGATCGGTATAAACTAAGTAATTTATTGTGTTTTGGTAAATGAAATACTACTAATCGATAAACAGTAAGAATAAGGTTTAATAGTGAACTCTGGGCAATAGTTATTTGTTAAGATTATTTGAAGGCATTCATCTTGTAGGACTAAAGATAACTAGAGGATTATATTGTGGTAATAAGTTTTTGGGTTAATTTATTGGAATATTTTGAGGCAACTAATTCAACCCCCTCTCAGTTATTCTAAAAATTTGTATCAGAGCTTGTGTGCTTAGAAAGGGATTTTAACAACTCAAGCAAAAGATCACAGGATGAGGAAACAAGATGTGCCCAAGTTGAACAAGGACAACTTTGCATCATGGAAAAGCAAGATACGACTCCACCTATCAAGTATTGGAAATGATGTTACTCAATACTTGGATACTGAATATGTGTTGCCTACAGGACCTCACACACTTGATAAATTAAGAGAAAAGCATAAGCATAATTCTATGATAGAAATTTCTTTCTCACTCTCCGATGCTGAATTCAAAGATGTCAAAACCTCCACCTCTACAAAGAAAATGTGGGACAAATTGAAGCTGGTATATGGAGGAGATGCTAATGTACTAAGAGCTAAGGCATAGAGCCTAAGAGGTAAATTTGATGACCTAAGAATGAAAGAAGGATAAAATATCTCTCAGTACAGTTGCAGAATCAAAGAGGTAGTCAATGTTATTCAAGGAGTTGGAGGCATACTTGAAGAAGAAACAGTGGTAAGTAAATCCTAAGAACCTTGCTGCATGTATATGCTATTAGAGTATCTTCTATACAAGAACTGAGAGCAGTAGAAAAAAATAATGTCACTCTATATAACTTGGTTGGTAGACTGATTTCATTTGAGATGAATAACTTTGATAACAATGTCTTACCATCTATAGAGTCTGCATTCAAATCTTCTTTGAAAATAAGTAAGTTAAGTCATAAACACACTATGAGAAATGATAGTGAAAGTGATAGTGATGACCAAGATCTTGATGAGATTGAAGCACTAATGGCTAGAAGATTGCAAAGAGGAAAAGGTAGATACACAGGTAAATTACCACTTGTATGTTTTAATTATAAAGAGATTGGACACTTTGCTACTAGATTTCCTAACTGAAGAAAAGATGATAGAATTAATGACAGTTCATATGAAAAGAATTTTGATAGAAGTGACAACAGAGATTATCGAAGAAACTGACAATCTGACAGAAGAGATACCCGATACTACAAGGACAAAGGGAAGAAATCTTGTTACCTGGCTGAGAATAGAGATGGAGATACTGACACCGAATGTGATGAAGAAATTGAGATGGTATTTGTAGCCATGAAGGATGATTTAGACAAAGAAGAAAGGTATGTTGAGACTGCACTCATATCTAGGGCTAGTAAGAATGATGTCTAGATTATAGATAGTGACTGCACTCACCACATGACTGGTGATAACAAAATTTTGAAACTTTTGAGTACTATAATGGTGGATCAGTAAGAATGAGTAATTCTACACCTTGTCCAGTTGAAGGTAAAGGAACAATAATTTTGAATAAACTGATCAAGTGTGAAAATGCATACTGGGTAAAAGGGCTTAACTATAATCTATTGAGTGTTTCATAGCTGAATAACATAGGTCACCGAGTAGTATTTGAAAATAAGAAGGCAAAGATCTTCAATGAATCAGGAAGGTTGATTGGAACTGGTGAATAGACACAAGGTAACCTGTTATATCTTGATGATATAAACACTACTTGTTTAATGGCCAGAAACAAAGACATATGGTTGTGGCATAAGAGATTATGTCATGTCAATTTTGACAACACGATTAAGATAAGATATAAAAGGAAAGTAAGAGGCTTACCGAGCATGTCAAAGCTCGAGCATATCATGTGTAATAATTGTCAAAAAGGTAAGATGAAAAAGTTTAGTTGCAAGAGAAAAGCCCATACATCTAATGCTATTATAGATTTAGTCCATACGGATCTATGTGGACCCATGAGAACAAAGAGTTACTATGGTGATAGATATTTCATCCTCTTTGTTGATGATTATTCTAGAATGATGACAATTATGTTCTTAAAATAAAAATCAGAAGCATTCAAGATGTTTAAATGGTATAAAGCTATGGTAGAAAAACAAAGCGGTAAGGAACTAACATTCTTAAGATCAGATAGAGGAGGAGAATTTGTTTCTGATGAATTCACTAACTTTTGCAATGAGCATGGAAATAAAAGATACGTTTCTGCACCAAGAACACCACATCAAAATGGGATTGTTGAAAGAAGAAATAGATCCATTGTTTATTGTGCCAGAACATTGATGATTGAGAAAAGCATCACTCAAACATTCTGGAGGGAAGCTTTCAGTACTTTTGTCTACACATTGAACAAAGTACAATTGAAGAAATACACCAAGAAGACACCCTATGAGCTATGGTATGGATACACACCCAATGTAAGTTACTTCAGAATTTTTGGTAGTCAATGTTATATTTTGAAAGATGATAGAAATGGAAAGCTTGACTGCAAAAGTGATGAAGGTATCTTTCTAGGGTATTCTACCAAGACCAAGGCTTATAAATGTCTTAACAAGTCCTCTAACAAGATCATTGAAAGTGCAAATATCATAATAGATGAATATGAAGAGAAAAATGATGAGAAAAGCATAAAAGAACCAAAAGACTACAACAGGTTCATTTACACTAAAGTACCTAACAATCTGCCCAAGCAACAGAGTATCACTCCTGAGAAACAAAACATTGCACCCGAGCATCAAGCTGCAAATACCAAAAATTAGAAAAATCCTCAAGATGATGTTCTGAGCGATGGAGATCAGAATGAAGGTCAAGATGATGATCATAATGATGAACAAAGAGTTGAATCGATACTTTCCCAGTATGTCAGAAGACATCATCCACATAATCAAATCATAGTTGACAAGAAGGCTGGAATGATCTAACAAGAAGTAAGTCACTGAACACTAGATGTTTAAATTGTGATTTTGAGCCTAAATGTGTTAATACTACACTTGAAAATGAAGAATGAGTCAGTGCTATGAATGAAGAAATAGAACAGATTGAGAAGAACAGAACATGGACATTAGTACCTAAACCTGATGACAAGAATGTCATCGGTACCAAATGGATATTCAGAAACAAGCTGAATGAGAATGGAGAAGTCACAAGAAACAAAGCAAGATTAGTATGCAAGGGGTATGCACAAGAAGAAGGTATTGAATATGGAGAAACCTTTGCACCCATTTCTAGACTAGAAGGAGTAAGAATTATTCTTGCTTATGCCACATTTAAAGGATTCAAGGTATACCAAATGGATGTCAAATCTGCATTCCTAAATGGAATACTAGAAGAAGAGGTATACATTGAACAACCAGAAGGGTTTGTTGATCTAGACAGGAGGAAAATGGTTTGTAGACTACACAAAGCCTTGTATGGATGTAAACAAGCACCTAGATCCTGGTATGAAAGACTTCACTCCTATCTCATAAGCATTAGATTTGTAAGAACAAGTGAAAATAGAAATCTATATTTAAAAGAAGATACTGATGATAACATTTTGATTGCTGAAATATTTGTTGATGATATCATATTTGGGGGTAATGATATGTTATGTAAATCCTTTGCTAATGAAATGATAAAAGAGTTTGAGATGTCGATGTTTGGGGAGATCAAATTCTTTCTTGGTCTACAGATTCTTCAACAAGATGTAGGCATACATATCACACAATCCAAATACATCAAGGAAGTGTTGAAGATATTCAAGATGGGAGATTCTAAACTAGTTGGAACACCTATGGAAACCGGATGCAAGCTGACAAAGGAAGATAAATCAAATGAGGTAAATCAGACCTTCTATAGATCAATGATTGGAAAACTAATGTATGTTGTTCATACTAGACCATATATAGAACAAGTAGTTGGAATAGTTGCAAGATTCTTTGCTAATCCCAAAGAATCACACATGACTATTGTCAAAAGAATTCTAAGATATCTAAAGAACACTGAGGACTATGGATTATGGTATAAAAGAGAAGGCAAATTTGAGCTTCAAGTCTATATAGCTATTGATTGGGCTGGAAACTTAGATGACAAAAAGAGCACAACTAGAGGAGCATTCTTCATGGGTGACAAACTTGTCACATGGATCAATAAGAAGCAAGGATGCATCTCACAATCTACTGCAGAAGTAGAATATGTGGCTGTTATTGAAAACTGTTCTAACATTGCATGGATCAAATAGTTACTGGAAAGTATGAATATAAAAATTCTTGAACCAATGATTATCTATTTTGATAATACCAGTGCAATAAACATTTCTAAAAATTTGTTCATGCATGCTAAGACAAAGCATATTGCAATCAAGTATCATTACTTAAGATAACAAGTGCAAGAGAAAGAGGTGATACTAGAATATGTTCAATCAAAGGAACAATTAGCTGACATATTCACAAAGCCATTTACTAAAGATACATTTGATTACCTAAGAAAGAGACTAGGGGTATGACCCTTGTCTATTGGTCAGTAAACTAACTAAAAGGCTGCATCAGTCTACAAAAAAAAAAAAGAAGATCATTCATGTTGATTTAAGCAAAGAGATGGATTGCAAAAGATTCATCAGTACATAGCAAGGTACATATCTGCACCGAATATCAGAGTCACTGTATTTCTAATGGATAAGGAAATTCAAGGAGTATATTAGAAAAAGGAAACAAGATATAACTTTGGCATGATCAATGTTTACTTTGACATTGTTGTCAGAGGGAGAGAATATCAAGATGGGAGAGAATATCCTGAGAATATCCAAAGGGAGAAATTACATATGAAATATCCATCATGATTATCATAAGGGAGAGATGAATTAAAGATGACTTGTGAAATATGTAACCTGTAAGGGAGAGAATATCAAAAGGGAGAGAAGTATCACAAGGGAGAGATGACTATATTTCTGTCAAAGGAAAAAGAGATGATCAAAGAGCGGAACAGTCAAAGGGAGAGACAACATCAAAGACAAAATTAGAAGCTGCTACATCTATCCAGTGAAGGGAATAAATATTGTAGATAGTACTCCTCAAGAAACAAATCTAAGCTAGAAGAGCTTACCGAGAGCCAGACATTTGTATTGGTTATAGAATAATGAAATTGTTAGATTGATGAATTGCAACTAATATATTTTATATTGTATTAGTAATAAGGTGATAATGTAGTATGTTTCCATCAGTTCCAAAGGGAGAGATTGATGAACTATAATTGATTGAATGTTTGAAGATGTTAAGTTGATGATCACCAAGCTGCAAAAAGTTAATGCAAGACATTAAATCAGTTAATGTATTGTATTGTCATTGATGTCAACTTGATATAATATGATTGGTTATATAAATAGTGTCAAAGACTTCAGAGAAACATAGAGATAAAGGTTATGCTTTCAGTAATGCATAAAAGTTTAGTATTCACTAAGTAACAACAAACACCGATGGGCAGTGCACCCCGACGGATAGAGAACCCTAAGAGGAAAGTCATAGTGATACTCAAGCATGAAACCCAGGCAAGCATTACTGACAAGAAGAATCATAGTGTTACCCGATGAGAAGAATCATAGTGTTAACTGACAGAAAGACAACCCTGATGGAAAGATAACCCGATGGATAGACAACCCCGACGGAGATGCCCGAGGAAAACTAAAGTGTTGACCAAAGCTAACAAAGAGTTAAAACACCAAGAAGAATTGAAGTTCAGAAATAACAATAGACTTAGCTGGAAAGAGATAAAGAAGGAGTTAACTGGTTGTTAATATTGTTTTCATTGACAAGTTAAAATCCAGAGATAAGAAAGATATTTAAAGCTATTTTATTCCAGTTGTCTAAGAGAAATCTATGGGATAAAATTGAAGTATAGTTTTAAATCAAGATTGGCTAGAATTGTGGATCATGCCAAGAACAAGAAAGTCAAGGACTGAGAAACAATGAAATCATGTCTATAAAGAGACAAGCTGATTCATTGTGAATAAGGGGTGAATATAGAAGAGGATGCTGAAGAGAACTAGTGAAAGAGTTCACACACTCCTGATCAATCAAGCTAAGGAAAGAGATAAATATTTCTACGCACACTGAGCTTACAAGGTATTATGAGATTACAATAGATCTGAAAAATCTAAAAAGTATAGTTGTATATGTGAATAAATCATTTACTGTTTCAATTTAACCATTGGATCATAAAATCTCTTAACCAAGTAGGACTTAAAAATCCTTTATATATTGAGATACATCCTAAGGAGTATCAAAAGGTTTGTTCATGAATATAGCATAGAGATGCCAGCTACCAAGTGACAAACTACACAAGGTTTGGTCATAAAGGTAGCATAGAGACACCAGATATCAAGTGACAAACTATTCTATTTAAATCCTCTAACAAGGTCACACCTAACAGTGTGTTTGTAGCCTTTAACAGGGTTGGCTCTTCATCGAGCTCACTTAAAAAGAGTGAAAGTTTTGGGTTACCTGTCCCAAGTGTTTTTTCCCTTAGCAAGGTTTTCACATTAAAAATCCATGTGTCAATGTGTTTATGAGTCATTACTTTAGTGTTTTGCATTACACATAACTAATCTAGATTGATCGGTATAAACTAAGTAATTTAATGTATTTTGGTAAATGAAAGAATGCTAATCTATAAATAGTAAGAATAAGGTTTAACAGTGAACTCTGAGAAGTAGTTATTTGTTAATATTATTTGAAGGCATTCATCTTGTAGGACTAAAGATAACTAGAGGCTTATAATTTTGGTAATAAGTTATTGGGTTAATATATTGGAATATTTGAGGCCACTAATTCACCCCCACCTCTCAATTATTATAACACATGTGACAATTAATTTTTTCATTACTTTAGTGTTACATTCTTAGGTCTAAAAGTCAGTGGTTCAGTAATAGAGCTATACAGTTGAAGATGCCAGTTGTTTAGTTGCATTTCCAAAGGGTTTCCACTCTAGAAATTAAGGTTGAAGACATGCAAATGTGATTTGTATTGTTTTTAGATATTAGTCTTGGTAGTGGTATTTCCTAGTAATTTAGAAACACTTCTTGGTGATCCAGAAATAATATTATCAAGTGATGCAATTATGATCAATTTGTGTTCTAGTACAAAAATATGTTTTTTTTATTAAGGTAAAAATAGGTTTTGAAGGTGCCCCGAAACCTTGAATAAATAGGTCACAAAAGATATTCAAAATAGCACAAATTAAGTCCACGGTGAGGGTTTTAGAACAAGCTCCCACAACCTGGAAAAGATAAAGGTACTAGAAAAGGAAATCTGGATCCCCAACAAGAAAGACGCTGCAAAAAAGAATAAAACAATTAATTCCAGCAGCCCTGAAGCTTCCAACAGAATACTAAATTCCAGCTGCCAGCAAAGGAAAACCCAAGAAAAATTATTTCTTCCCCATCTTGGAATGAAGGGACATATCAAAAGAGGGCAGATGTTTTGATTTTTTTTTTCCTTTCACAGAAGTCCACCCATATTCCACTTTCTTGGCCTTATCCTCCCAAGGAATCGAGTCAAGTACTGAGACACTCAAATTCTGAGAATCATGAGATTGTCCTAGGATAGGGCCAAAAGACTCCAAAGAAGCTGATTCGAGAGATGAATTAGTAGCAACCATTCCAGAAGAAACCAACAAAGCATTGCCTATACAAGGATCAGAAGCCTCACAACCAACAGAGACCCAAATGATTGATTCTATACAAAGAGACACCCCAAGGATATAGTCTACACCCGGGGAAGAGCCAACAACGGTCCCAAGAGGCACATTGGACTCAACATTCTCCTGAGAAGAAGAAAATACCCAAGAAAATACTTTGGTAGACGAGTCCTTCACAACAAAATAATGTTGGGAGGAGGTCTCCTTCCACCAAGAAGTAGGGTTTTTAACCTTTTCCAATCCACACTGATCTGCTAAGTGACTAGTTTTAAAACATCTCCTACATCTGAAGGGGATTCCTTCATAATCCAAGGATTGGATCCATGACCCTTTAGGATGATTCAGCCTAATATTTTCTAGAAGACCCTTGGAGGTATCCAAATCAATGAGAATCATAGCATAAGTATAATGAAGAATATACTCTGATTCCTCATCTACCATCAGAAAGTCCCCAAGAGACTCACCCACTGCCTCTAGCAGAGAGTCAACCCAAAAATGATGAGGGAGGTGGGGAAGCCTCACCCAAGTAGGAACCTTGGAGAAAGTCTCAGAAGAGGCATCAAAGTTAGGATTCTAAGGCTTCATCATGAGCATGAACCGAGCATCCTAGCTAAAATAATTATCACAAAGAATTAGATTCCTATCTTCAGAATCCTCAAACTTAGCTATGAAAAAACCCCTTGCCAAAGGGAAAATGTGAATAGTTTCAGAAATGATAGGTTCCCATTGGTGAGTGATCCAAGCATGCAGATCAAGAAGACTCGGCTAGAAGCCCTTAAACCTGCAGATTAGACCATGATCCAAGAAAACAAAGGACACATCTTCAATGTATTTCGCAACCTCGTCATCCAGAGAGAGACTTAGGGGGTTAGAGACACGGAAAGGGCTAGGACCCCTATGTCTGGAAGAAAAAGACTACTTAGATGAAGCATATTTGCACTAATTGGAGCCCCCAGGAATGGATGAAGAGTGCTCCCCAGTAATCACTGAAGGAACAATAACACCACGGGAGACAACATCCTAGCTGTCGTCGAGGAACCTGAAACCCCAACCCAAATAGAAGGAGGGCGAATTGGGGCCACAAGGGACGCAACATGAGTGGGAGGCAAAGAAGCATCCTCTGCACTCCCTTCAGAGCCCTAAGCAATAGAGGAAATGAGATGAACAATGACAAGAGACCTGATTCCATTCACAGATAATGCATCTCCAAGAAACCCAGAGCCAGGCCCAGGGAACACAGCACCAAATCCATCGAAGAGATGGCTGCTAGAGGGAAGAGGTTTTCGCTAACCAACAGAAGAAACATCGAAAAAAATAGGAGCCCTAGTTACAGTAGAAGGAGACGTGATGGGAGGCATCTTCATGATNCCCAGAGCCAGGCCCAGGGAACACAGCACCAAATCCATCGAAGAGATGGCTGCTAGAGGGAAGAGGTTTTCGCTAACCAATAGAAGAAACATCGAAAAAAATAGGAGCCCTAGTTACAGTAGAAGGAGACGTGATGGGAGGCATCTTCATGATATTATTTTCTAATATGAATTTACAAAAATATGTTATGATGGATTCTAACATGTGTTAGATAATTGAGGGGGGGGGGTTAATCATTTAGCTCAAGTTATCCTATAGTCCCAAATTCTCCCAGATGTATATAAGAACAATTTCAAACATATAAATAAATTCCATGAAATATAAATTGTGATCTCAAATTTATCTTCAAACTCATCTATGAAGTCATATACCGAGTAGCGGTAAAATAATTACTGTGATTACCGATCAATGTAGATAAAGTAATGTGTAAAGAAAAATAACAATCCACAACAATCATACACATTAATACATAGATTCTTAACGTGGAAACCCTGCTAAGGGAAAAACCACCCAGGACCAATAACCCAAAATATTTCACTCTTCTGAAGTGAGCTCGGTTAAGAGCCAACCCTGTTAAAGGTTACAAACACTAGTAAATTTTTGCCCAATTTTTGACTCACATTAGTCAATTTTTTGATGCTCATTGGTCGACCAAATGACTATTATTATTGTCAAACTTTCTTTGTCAATTATTTGATAAATTACGTTTGTGTCGAACATTCAACCCACCTCGTGGGTGAAATGTTGACCTATCGAACACCAAAATTCACAAATGTTTGGTTAAGAATAATCAATATATCTTTAATCATTTTTTACCACGCTTGGTCAAGCTATCGACTGCTTACTACATTGAGAGTATAGCATTAGCGTTGAACTATACAGTCTTTTTGGTCAAACCATTGACTGTGGAAAATGTTGAGAGAATAGCATTGGCGTTGAAGGAAATAATATTTTTGGTCGAACTAAATAATCTTTTTGGTCAGAAATCCGATGAAATGTTCATTTTTAAAAAATAAAATAAAATATATTAATCATCTATAAATATATTATAATAGGTTGATTGTCTGATGAATAAGTACAATAAATAAATCTTATGGCATGAATCCTTGTAAGCATAACAGTAACCAATATGATCTTATAATCATAAGAATCAAGTTCATAGAACCACATATAATATAGTCTCAGCTATAATAAATAAATATAGACTCAGCTCTAAAAGAAAGTATGATCCATATGCCAAGGTATACAATAAGCTAATAAAATATGCTCCATACATACATAAAGGGGTACCCTGATAGGTCTTTGACGTGAAAGCATAATTAAAAATTATTTCTCATTGTAGAAGGAAGGATTGTACATAGAAACAGATCTAATTTGGATGAAATAAAGTTACAATTTTGACATATTATATTTTTTTTAGGTACAAAACCAAAAAATGTAGCATTGAAATGAAGAAGACCAAATCCTTCTTACATGGTTGTTTGCATTAGCACAATAAAGTGTGTCTAACATGAAAAGGGAAAAGAAGAACCACAAGGTAAAAAGTTCTATATTATATGAAAGAAGAAGAGATTTGTGTAGCCTGTCAAAAGGCTTATATCAGAGAGGAGTCTACTACAGAGAGAACTCACTAAGAGAGTTCAAGGAGTTACTGATAAGGAGAGTGTACAAGTTGCTGAGAGTTGCAAAGAAACAAGTGTTCCAAGTCTTGAAGAGAAGACAAATATATGGGATGAATTGGATTCCATAGTTGAAGAATGGAAAAGGAAGGATGGTGTAGTGGAAGAATGCCTAAGATAGGGGCATGAAGATGAAGGAGCAGATGGTCGGAAAGAGACCTTAGGGACTACAGTGTCTACAAGTACATAGATCTCACAAGGATTGTGTGAGAAGACAGAGGAAGTGCTGAAACCAATAGAGAGAGGAGTGGAATACCAAACATATGTTTTGGTAAAGGAGAAAGATTTGATAAATTTTATTGCTAACACTTTTATGAAAGGATTGCAGGGATCTTATATTGTTGATCATGTGAATGTTGAAGTTTTAGACATCTATGGGAACATAGATATGAAAGATGATAGAGTTAGTGCTTGAAATGAGCACATGATGTTTGATTGCAGGTATATGAATCCAATGACAAAGGAAATATTCATGTTGTAGGTCCTCAAAAAGAAATGGATAGAGACTGGAGGAAAAGAAAGAAACTCCCATTCCAAGGGAATTTGATTGATTTGATCCTTGAGAGTATGATATATTAGGATATCATTAGGTTTTCACCAAGGTTTTTGATGTGAGAAGTTGTCTCACTTATTTTGTTCTAGGTTGATATTGTCAAGCATGGTCTTTCTTGAATGGAATGACTCGTTACTTGTACATTGACTAGAATGTTGGTGGAAGAAGGATGACTTGTTTGCAACCTTCAGATACAGACACTGAACAACCATTTTCTCAACTCTAATTTTCTCAACACAAAGGGACATTTATCATAGCCATAGAAACCTGATTATTTTTAAGCGGAATACACCAAGGAGTACCATCAGGAATATTGGCCATTTATAATCATGATCAGTAAACCTAAATCAAATAGCTCATTTTTTTATCAGCATGTGTAATCTCTGTGTATATGAAAAATGAATGAAATATCAAGCTAAAATAAAATAGTGAACAAAATAGTATTCCACATAGAGTGAATGAAATATACCATCAAAAGAAGGTGAAATCCACAATTGGCACTAAATCGGACATGGGAAAAGTCAAATTCAAGGCCTAATTTACCAAGAGCAATAAATAATGTGGAACCCCACAATAAAAAACATGAAACCTAATAAAAAACACTGCAAAACTTGATTGGGACAATGAAATTTACAAAGTAAGGAAAGGTGAGAGGATCAATCAAATAATCAAAAAAAGAAACACACTTTGTCAACAATGTTCAAAATCATGTCACCAAGCACAGACATAGGAAATAAAAAAGGGAAAAAAGACAAGAAATAAGAAAAATCATTAGGACTATAGAGAAATCATTAAGACTATAGAAAATCAAGTTCTAGAAATGGACGGTTCTGATGCTTTTCAATTACAACAATTGAGCATTCATCATTTGGTACTTCTTGGTGTATTCCATTTAAGTATGTCAAGAACAAAGTGTAAAGTGGTGGAAAGGGGTAAGGATAATATAAGGTAATAAGGTAAGGGGGTTGATTTATTAATTGTTATTTGTGTTGATTTCCTTAACCCTAATTTACACTTAATTGAATTGTATTGATTGTATATTGCAATTGTGATTAGGGAGAAGATAAGATGCTCCTTTTCCATCCTCAAATGCACAAATGGAAGATCCAAGTTGATCAACCCAAAAGAAGGGTTAATGCACAAATGAATCAACTATTCGGAAAGAGAACAAAGAAGGGGATCTTAAATTTTGTTAATTGATTAAATGAATATGTTTAATTATAGTAATTGAAAAGGATAGGAAGAAGAACCAATCTTACAAAATTGCAGATCAAATAATTCTATTTTCTTAGGTCTGTAGACTGTTTCTGGAAAAGCTGATAGATGATCCCGAACCGGAACGCAGAGACGAACAAAACCCAAAAATCTTCTCCCAATCCAATGTCATCTTATGAAAAAGGTCAACCTTGACCCAAAAATGTCAACCCTGACCCAATATTGTTGACCCTGACTTGCACAGGTCCAACAAAGAATCTATTCGTGCCATTTGAAAGAAAGCCGAAAAGGGTATCCAGATCTGTGTCCAAATCCGCAGTCCCGAACCTATACCTACAAGAAAAAGAGGATCGTTTGTTGTGGGGGAGGGGTTTGCCTTAGTCAAACCCCAATTTAGGAATTAACCTTGAAATCAATAAAGTATAGAATGCTAGCAAGTAGTAGAATTGAAGCTAACAATGAAGCTATGATATTCAATAGATATACAATTATAATTCAAATGTAAGMAAATATGTAAGTATGAAAGCATGGGCTTTAGGAACCATAAACCTCYGATTTTATGCTTGAAATCCACTTTGAGGAAGTAATGAAAGAGTCTTGAGGAGGCACAAAGGATCTTGAAGGAAGATCACACCACCATGATGGCTAGATCTAGGGTTTGAATGATGAATCTTGAATGTTTGAACCTAATCCCTTAAAAGGCTTGGAAGCTTGAATCCTTGATCTTAAATGGAGAACTTGAATGCTTGAGAGGAAGACTTGAACACCTTGAAATATTGGAAACATGTAGAACAATGGATGCTTGAACTTTTTGGTTCTTGACAAAATCTTGATTAGAGCTTTTTGCACTTGGAAGACTTAGAGAAAATGAGAGAGAGAGGCTTCCTTTTATATGAAATTAGGGCACAATATTCTAAGGAGGAAAATATAGGATAATTAAATTCCCATTAAAGCTTTCACCCCTAGGAGAGGACCTATATTAAATATAATTTA
>MU227914.1:38589-52806 GCA_018584345.1 Thuja plicata | reverse complement strand
GTGGACATTACTCAGCCAATTGTGATTCAGCTTCTGCACGCTTCTTCTTGGCAGTCATTGTGTCAAGATGTGTAGCTACATCATTTATAATATCTTGCTTGAAATCCATGAGCAAATTAGATATCTCTATCTTTGAAACGCCTGAACCAATCCCTTTTGTGACTGTGGACTGGTATCCTCTGCCTTTCTTCACAGTTGGCCTTAAGTAGTTATGACAGATTTTCTTAAGGTCATCCCAAGAGGATTGGGATATGTCTCCACCAGCCATCAAGTCTAATGCTTCCAAATAGTTGTCTTTTACCCCCCTCAAGAAGACTAGTTTTTGTGAATCCTCTGCCAGTACATGCTGGGGATTCTTCTGCATTGTATACAAAAAATGTGAAACATAGTCCTCCAATGTTTCATCTTCCTTTTGAGACATCCTAAAGATATCATCTCCTTTTGGGTCACTGCCTTTGCAATAATCTTTATATTTCTGTAGAAACAACGTCTGCATCTCATCCCAGGTACCTGCTGCATTGGATCCTAACCCCTTGAACCATTGTAATGCTGACTCTTTCAGTGTCCCAGGAAACAACTTGAGCTTATGGGCATCAGTATTATAGTTGAAGCTTCGACAGAGTATGTCAAACTCAAACAAGAAAGTGTCAGGATCCTCAGTTATAAGACCATAAAAATTTGGAAGAGCAGCTGTGGGTATATTCTTGAGATTAGCATTGTTTATAAGGCTTTGAAGAGGAAATGGGAAAGTGGGATGTGCCATTACTAGAGGTATTTGATTATGAGGTTGCTGTTGGAAAGGAGCATTAGCTACTAGATTGTTAATGTTAGGTGGATTTGGGCCAGAATTATCTAGAAAGCTGGCCAAGATTTCTGCAAAAGGTCAGAAGCCACTTACATCAAATGGTTCTGCTCTGGAGGAAGATGCTACAGGAAAGTCGAGTCTTGCATCTTCAAAGGGTAACTCAACTTCTTCAACTTCCTCGTTCAAATTAGCAGACTCTGTTGGGAGAAATCTACCATATTCATCTCGTCGCCTTTCTCTTCGATGCATGCAATTGAGTTCTTCATGCTTGTGAAGCAATTTTTAGAGATACAAATCTAAAAACTAATCTAGGAATGAAAAATGACTCAAAAATATTCCTATCTTGACACCATCCCCGGTAGCGGTGCCAAAAATGAACCGCCTCACAGTAGGTGTGTGATAATCATGTTCAAGGCCTTTCTTAGGAATGATTCATTCAATCTAAGGACTACTTCTCCCATTATGAGGTGCATTTAACTTGTCAACCCAGGGACGTATACTTGAAATGGTCGGCACGATATGTGCACTAGGTTCTTTAAGGAATCATTTTGCTTATGCTGCAGGAAGGTAAAAATGCATAAAAGAAACCTACACTAGTGCTGCAAGAAAAGAATACATTTATCTTCTTACTAAAATGAATGCTATAAATTGCAACTCTACTGAAACCTATGATTTCAACCTAAAACATCCATTATAACTATTCTTGCAGATGCTGCAGGAACACTCACAAGGTACGATGTTGTAGGAAGAAATTGTAACTTCTATCTAAAATACTGGAAATTTTGGAAATGAAATATATTCTATTCTAACCTATTCCACCTCCCAAGTGGGCCCCCTTGGTCAGTTTCTACTAAACTATTAACACAGAACGTAAACCAAGAACTATTTTATTGCATTTCAAAAACTCATTACATAGAAACAAGACATGGAACTTGAAATAGATTGTTGTATAACAATTTTCTTCCAAAAACTTCTGTCTTTATCTTTTCTAGCTAACCTCAAACTATCATTCCAATCCCTATATATAGAGGATCGAACACTTATTACAAAAATAGAAAAGAAACTATCCTTGCTGAAAACATGCCGGAGAAGAAGATGGAAATGCAACAGCCCGCGGTGTGGGTAGTAAAGCTCGGGCGACCAGTTCAACATAGTAAAGCGCAGAGGGAATATAGGCACACTACATCCCCACATCCTGGAATAATGGCTCCATTGTAGCACCTGTGTTTCCTGGTGCTGTAATGATCACTCCACCATAGCTGGTCCTCAACAGTCCTCCTTGAATGCTGTCGACCACTCTCCAACCGCTTTCTCTCCTGTCAAGTTAGTTATGATGCAGAAAAATTCATGCAACAAGCTTAATCAAATTAAATATCCAGCTATTAGAACATAGATTCTGATGGTTTTATGAAATACTACACTATATGTATAATATTAGCAAAATATGTCACAAACATCTACCCATGGTTTATCAGTTTTATCTGGACTTTATCACAAGTTTTGACTGGATAGGCTCTCAAATGTTTTGACAAAAACTAGAACATAGTATTTAAAATTATACAAAATAGAGGCAATAATTTGGCCT
Organism: Thuja plicata; assembly: GCA_018584345.1. NCBI lineage: Eukaryota > Viridiplantae > Streptophyta > Pinopsida > Cupressales > Cupressaceae > Thuja > Thuja plicata. The sequence goes on along the minus strand of MU227914.1, from coordinate 50,416 downwards.
TATCAGTATGCAAGACTGGATAAACATCTACTTCATCTTGGTTTCAGAAAAGGTAATGCAAATAGTCATTTTTATTTAAGAACTGATGAATATGGAATCTTAATTATAGAAGTTTTCGTTGATGATATCCTTTTTGGAGGCAATGATAAAATGAGTAAAAATTTTGCTAAAGAAATGGAGAATGAATTTGAAATGTCAATGATTGGTGAGATGAAATTTTTTCTTGGTTTTCAAATTAATCAAAGTAAGAATGGCATTTTTATATCTCTGACCAAGTATCTTAAGGAAATGTTGAAGAAATTTGGAATGGAAGATTGTAAACCTATTGGTACACCCATGGTAACAGGGAACAAACTGAATAAAAATGATGAGACTCAAAGTGTTGGGTAGACTAAGTACAAATCAATGATTGGAGGTCTATAATATCTAACACACACTAGACTAGATATTACCAATGCAGTTGGAATTGTGGCTAGATATCACACAGATCCTAAAGAGACACATTTTGCTGCTGTGAAATTTTTTTTCAGATATTTGAAAGGAACAGTAGAATATGCATTATAGTATGAAAAATATGATGATTTTACATTGTAGGATTTTACTGATGCTGATTGGGTAGGTAATGTGGATGACAGGAAGAGTACAAGTGGTGGTGCATTTTTCCCTATAAAAAGGCTGGTTTCTTAGTTGAGCAAGAAGCAGAACTATATTGCTCAATCTACTGTTGAGTCAGAGTATGTTGTTGCTGCAATAAACTGTACACAAGTTGTTTGGATGAAACAAATGATGAAGGACATTGGAGTGATTATCCATTGTGATAACACCATCATGATGAATATGTTAAAGAATCCTGTAATGCATTCAAAGACTAAACATATTTCCATCAAGTATTATTTCTTGAGGGAGAAGGTAGTAAATAAAGAGATTAAACTGGAGTATATTAGCACCAAGGAACAAATAGAAGATATATTTACTAAACCTTTTCCAAAAGATGCTTTTGAATATCTTAGAGGCATGCTTGGGGTGATGGCCCCTCCCAGTGAACACTAAAATGATGCAGATATGTATTAGTCCAGTGGATCTCAGAGCTATATAATTCTCTGGACTTGATGTATGGATATACTCCTTAGGGGGAGTGATAGTAGGAGAATACTATGGAGTACATTTGGGTGATCTTGCACCTAGATAATTGGACATGAAGACTTGAAGACTACAGATGAGTTATGGCACCCTTTTCCATTGCTTCTAAAGGGGGAAGAAATCTATGTGAAAATCCCTACTATTTTGGGGAGATTTATGTTAAGGATATTGAGAAGATTGTATTGAGAGTAATTTTGGGTTGATGCATATGGATTTTCCCATATGTTTCCATCAATGCCTAAGGAGGAGATTGTTGGATGATATCATTTTTGGTTACTTATCATGCTGTTGATATTCATGTTTTGTCACTGATGTTAACATATATTTCTATGGAGAAGACATACTGGCTACTTAATTGGAAGGAGTGTATGAAAACTGTACGAATGATTCAAAATAATTAAAGTTGGGTTTATGCAGAAGGATGTGTGCTGAACTTACTCCTAAGGTTGCTTGGCTGAATGTTACGTATTGTGGATGTTACAGTTGATTTAGTGAAGACTGGTTTTCTGGACTGTAACTCTGACTCTGGACAGAGTAGGTCTCTGTGCTTCGGGTATATCTTTCTGGCAAAGATATTTCAGAACTTGTGAGCTTACTGGTGGACAACCTACATATGGTAGAGTAATTGGTTGATTTTGATTGTTGTTTGGATACTGATGATGTCAGCTGTGGTGTGTATTCTGGAGAAGACCTATTTCCTAGCCGACTTCAGGCATGTAGCCTGTGAAATTAATTGTGAGCATGGATTACGGATCTGGAAGCATATGTAATGGAATGTAAATTTTTTATACTTGTTATAGATACCATGTGTATCTTAGCAAGGGGCTATATAATTATTTGTATAATGGAAAGCCTTAATTCGGCCAACCTAGTTAATTATGTATTAGGAAAGCTTAACTGGCCGACCTATTGAATTATTGTAAGAGGGTATATATGAATGACAATTTCTTGTGGAGAAGTGTGAAATAGAAAGATAAGGAAAGAGAGGTGTGGAAGTTTGAATTTTGTTGACTTCTAGATATAAGAAGAGTTGATAATTCATTAGAACTAACTAAGCAAAGACACTTTCTATCAGACAGTTCGCGGGAATGTGTATTTTCTTTATACACTTGATTCGGATTGTGAATCCTTGAGGGTGGCTTTAACCATCTTTGGGAAGTGTGCCTTGGTAGTGAGCCTACTATTTTATTTAACTCCTATCATGGTATATCTTCTAACAGGGAGTGTGTACTATAATGTTGTAACAAGATCCTAATAGGGCTAATATCTTTTAACAGGGATACTATACTCTGAGTACATTATTTGTGGGTGTTAATTCCCACCGGGGTTTTACCTTTAACAAGGTTTCCTTGACAAAAAATATTGTGTTATGATGTTGGCATTTACTATGTTATCATTGACATTTGCAAATTTGGTTTATAAAGTATAAAGTTTAATAATCTAGATTACAACTGATTTACCCCCCTCTCAGTTGTCTTGTGGACTGTTATTCCTAACATACAGAGCCATCATCCAAAACTTTTGTGGATTGAATGGATTGAATGAAAGCATGGAGAGTGTTTAATATGTAATTTACTAGATCTTTGGGGCATTGGATTAGTCTTTTATTCATCCCGGTTAGCTTTGTATAAATCTTTTGTGTTTTGTCAGTTCATTGTCCAATTTTGGACCAGTCATGTAGAAAATGGCTTTTCTTGGCATTCCCGCAGTTCAAAATCCCATGACCACTTTGAATCCATTAAAGCCTTGTATATACATTGTAGATATAGCATGTGGTGTGTGTGTGTGTGCAGGGGAAGCAAGAGAACATTCAGGCCCTAGGCGAGTACTGGTTATTTTGGCTAGGGTAACTGAATAGTGCAGAGGCAATGGTGATTGCTAAGTGATTGGTATGTGACAATCAAAGTCAGAGGAGTGTAGGGGCATGAATTGAAGACCTAATGGTGGAAGGAGAAGTTTAGAGGAACTCATTGGATCAATGAAAGGAGATAAAGAAACCAAACCAGTGTTCATGCCCTAGAAACCCTTGTTTTTAGGGGTTTGGTGAAAGTCCACTGTATGGACAAGTTAGGCATCTGAGACCTAGAAAATATTTAAGGGAAGGAAAAACCCATAAGGAATATTGAATTTTTTCTAGGGGTGTTAAGGGATTTTAGGAGAAAATCCAGCTTTTCAGTGTCTAGGGGGACAATAGGCCTAAAAAGGCTACAAGGTCTAAAAGACTAGAAGTTTAGAACCCGATTGGAAAATGGGTGAAAGATCCACAAATTTGGATCCATAGAAGTTGAATTAGACCTAAGAGGAGTCAGGAATTCAATCCATAAGAATTTGACACCATTGGAGAGGTAGGAGGCTAGAGAATCCATGGATGTGTGAGGTTATGAAGAAGGGTTTAGTGAAGAGTTTTAAGTTGTTGGAGAGCTCCTAGTGTGTTAGAGGATCAAAGAGGAATCCTCTAGTTAGGGTGTGATAGGGAATCCTCTAGTTTTAAGGTGTTGGAGAGAGAAAGAAATCTCTAGGAGAGGAGCTCCCCATCAAATTGGTATCAGAGCCATTGAAAGGCTTGGGAGTGGATTGGTGTATGTTAGAGTGGAGTGAATCCATAGGTGAGAACATCATGGTAACCAATGCAGAGTTGGCAAAGGATTTGTCAGAGAAAAAAATCAAGAATAGGCTTCTTGAAGAAGCAATGGAAGAGATTAATATAAAGATGGAAGAGGTGGTAGAGACTGCCAGCAAGTTGAGAGAAGAGATGCATGAAGGGATAGATAAGGGAAAGAAACTAGTAGAAGAGGAGGTAGAACCAGAGCCTGATCCTCTTCTACCTGAGGAACCATTCCTCAAGGCACTCAAGGCATTGAGTGGAAAGGCTCTAGAGGGAATACCAATATTCTCTGGTAAGATGGATATAGAAATGGTTATGTAATGGCTTGAAGGGATGGAGAATCACTTCGAATGTGATGGGATCACAGAGGCACAAAAGGTAAAGATAGCCAAGTCAAGGCTAACAAGGAAAGCACTCACATGGTGGAAGTTCTTGCAGGAAGAAAGAGAGAAAGAGGGTAAGAAGTCCATAGAAAATTGGAAAACAATGGTGGGAAAAGTGAAGGAGAATTACCTTCCAGAAGATTATGACATTCAACTGCATAAGAAGAGGTAGAAACTTAGGAAAAAAGACCTAGATGTGCCAGCCTATACTAAAGAATTTCAGAAGCTTTGTCTTAGATCAAGAATCCAGGAGACAAAGAGTATCAAAGTTGCACAATACCTTAATGGATTAAGGTGGAACATTCAAGAAGAACTTAGTCTCTTTACCCTGAATTCCATTCATAGTTGTTTTCAAATGGCTTTGAAAGTGGAAGAGAAACTCAAGAAGATACAAGATTCTAGCTCTAGAGTTAGAGGAAGGGGTAGAGATAATAGAGGTGGCCATAGAGGAGGTTCAAATGGAAGAGGCCATGATAGTAGGAATCAAGGTGACTCTAGATATACAGAGCAAGGTTAAGAGTCAAGCTTTAGAGGCAGATACCACAATAGAGGAAGACGTTCTTATAATAGTGGCAGAGGAAGATCAAGAGGTTTTGGGAGAAGATCTCACTTCTCTTCCATGAAATTCTACAACTGTGGACAGTTGGGACACCCTGCATATAGGTTTCCAGACAAACCAAAATCCTTACAAGGGGAGAAGAAGATAGCTTATGTCCAAGAAGAAGATTGCTCTAAACAATCAGAGCTGAGTCTAGATTCAGAGAAAGGAAAACACCTTATGTTGAGAAGAATACTAATCAAGACACCCACCAAAGATGAGCACCAGCAGAGGAGGGCTCTTTTCTGAGTAAAATACAAGATATTGGGAAAGGTGTGCAAGGTAATCATTGATTCAGGGTCAATAGATAATGTTATATCTAAGGAGGCAGTAGACAAGTTGAAGCTCACCAAAATTCCACATGTGTGTCCTTACAAAGTTACATGGTTGAATAAGGGCCAAAACATCTTAGTGAATGAACAAGTGTGGGTAGAATTTTCCATTGGGAAGTATCAAGATAGGATACTATGTGATGTGTTTCCAATAGATGCTTGCCATCTATTTCTTGGCAGACCATGGCAGTATGCTAGAGAAGTTGTCCATAACGGAAAAGATAATAATTACCCCTTCAAGAAAAATCGGGTAACTTTCAAGATACATTCCTTAATAGAGGAAGACATAGTGGAGAAGGCAGAATCCAGTACTTTCTTGATGATTGGGAAATAGTTCTTAAGGGATATGAAAGACAAGGAATTTGGCTATGCAATCTTGTTAAAGCCAAAGGAGGGGGAGACTCATAAGCAAGCACCTATGCCAAAGGAAGTGAGAGAACTATTGGACCAGTTCAAGGACATAATATGTGAGGGGACACCAGCTTCACTACCACCAAAGAGGGAGATAAGTCACTAGATTGAATTTATACCAGGAGCATCCTTACCAAACAAACTTGCATACAAGATGACACTGGAACAAAACAACGAGATAGCCAGGCAAGTGCAAGAATTGTTGGACCAAGGGCTGATTAGGAAGAGTATAAGCCCTTGTTTTGTTCCATTGGTGTTGGATCCTAAGAAGAGAGGTAAGTGGAGGATGTGTACTGATTCTAGGGAAATAAATAGGATAACTATCAGGTATAGATTTCCAATTCCTAGAATAGAAGACTTGATGGATTCCTTGGGGGGTGCTAAGTACTTCTCTAAAATTGAATTGAAGAGTGGGTTTTACCAAATTAGGATGAAGGAAGGTGATGAGTGGAATTCTACATTTAAGACTATAGAGGGGTTATACGAATGGTTAGTTATGCCCTTTGGGCTTACCAATGCACCAAGTACCTTTATGAGGGTGATGAATGAGGTCTTGAAGGACTATATAGGTGTTTTTGTAGTTGTCTATTTAGATGACATCCTCATATTTAGTAAAACAAAAGAGGAACATATTAAACACTTGGAGTTAGTGTTGAAGAAGTTGCAGGAGGAGAAACTCACCATAAATCTTGAGAAGAAAGAGTTCATGAAGGAAGAACTAGTCTACCTTGGCTTTGTAGTTTCCAAGGGTGACTTGAAAATGGATAAAGAGAAAGTAGAGGTCATATTGAACTGGACTAATCCTAAGATAGGGACTGAAGTTAGGAGATTCCATGGGTTAGCCCAATTCTACAGGAAATTCATTAGGAGATTCAATGAAATTTGTGCTCCATTCCTAGAGACTATCAAAGGAGTATTGAAGACTAAATTCATATGGACCAAGGCAGCTAATGAGGGGTTTGAAAGGTTGAAAATAGAAGTTGCCACTCAACCTATATTGTTGTTACCTAGCTTTGACAAACCATTCATTGTGGAGTGTGATGCAAGCAAAATTGTAGTAGGAGCTATCCTAAGCCAAGAAGGCAGGCCTATGGCATTTTTCAGTGAAAGAATAAATGAGGCTAAGTCTAGGTACTCTTCCTATGACTTGGAGCTATATGCTCTTGTACAAGCCTTAAAGAAATGGAGGCATTATATATTTCCTAAAGAGTTTTTTTTCTTTACAGATAACCTGGCATTGAGTTATATTAATACTCAAGACAAGCTTAGCTTGAGACACATCAAATGGATGGAGTTTCTACAGTCATATGTTTTTACTATAAAACATAAGAAGGGGGTGCAAAAAAAAGTTGCAGATGCCCTTAGTAAGAGACTACTCACCATTTAGGAGATTGAGTTGTAGAGTACAGGAGTTGAAGGTTTTAAAGACCTATATGAGGGAGATTCAGATTTCTCAGAGATTTACAAAGTGTGCAAAGATCTTGAGAATCATTTTTACAGTGAGTTTTCAGAGTATACATTGTAGAATGGGTTGCTATTCAAAGGAAATAAATTATATGTTCCAAAAGGCTCTATGAGGGAGAACCTCATACATGAGAAATATAATGGGAGCTTAAGTGGACATTTTGGGCTGAACAAGACACTAGACCTAGTGGAAAGGTTCTACTGGTGGCCAAAAATGCAGAAGGACATGAGAAGATATGTGGAATAGTGTGGAATATGTCAGAAGGCTAAAGGAAATTCATCAAATGTAGGTATTTACCAGCCATTACCCATCCCAAGTAGACCTTGGGAGTGCACAAGTATGGACTTCATAGTGGGGTTACCTAGGACTCCAACTGGTTTAGACAGTGTGTTTTTAGTACTAGATAGATTTAGTAAGATGAGTCACTTCATCCCATGTAAAACAAAACACGATGCCAGCCATATTGCCTACTTTTTATTCAAGGAGATAGTGAGGATTCATGGTCTACCAATGAGTATTGTTGCAGATAGGGATGTGAAGTTCATGGGGCACTTTTGGAAGACCCTATGGAAGAGACTAGGTACAAACTTATCTCATGGATTTGCCTATCATCCTCAAATGAATAGGAAGACTAAATTAATCAATAGAGTTCTTGGGAACTTGCTTAGATGTCTGACAAAGGAATATGGGAAAGGGTAGGAGCAAGTTATCCCATAGGCATAATTTGCCTATAATGATAGCACAAATAGGACTACAGGGAAAATTCCATTTGAGATTGTGTATGGGGCACATCCAAGGGGTGTGATGGAGTTCAGAGACCTAAAATAATATGAGGGAGTTAGTGGACATGCTGATGAATTCGCACAGTCAATGAAGGAAGTCCATGAATAAGTGAAAAAGAATTTAATGGAGGCCAATCAGAAGTTGAAAACCAAAAGAGACGAGGGGAGAAGAGATTTGTAGTTTGAAGTGGGTGAACTAGTAATGATATTTCTAAATAAGGCAAGACTAAAAAAGGGAATACCTAGTAAGATACAAATGAAAAGGATTGGGCCTTGCAAGATATTGGCTAAGTATGGAACCAATGCTTACAAGGTGGAGTTTCCCAAGGAGATGTCAATTTATCCGATCTTCAATGTGAAGGATTTGATCAAGTATAAGGGGCCAGATATGGATGAGTCACAATATAGTACAGAGGTGAATAGAGATGTGGGAGAGTTCAAGACTCTGGAACAGATCAAACCACAAGTTGAAAATATATTGGATTCAAAGGTAAAGAAGAAGACAAGAAATATGATCTATATGTAGTATCTAGTGAAGTGGAGACAAAAACCAGACTCAAAAGACACTTGGATAGCTGAGAGTGACTTCAAGAAGTATGGAATCAATGAGGAGTTCCTGACACCATGGGTACCTTAACTTGTTAGTTGCAAGGGGAGGATGGTGCAGGAGCACCCTAAGGTCTTTAGAAAGATATTTAGTCATTTTGGATTGTAGGTTGGTTTGGCCAACCATCCATGAATAAGGAATATGTTATAAAGTCCCTAGTGTGTTTAAGGCATGTTTTAGTGTTAGGAGAGATTAGGGTTTGTGAGTTGTTAAGTCAAGTTGATTCTAGGGGTCTAGAACCTAGAAGTCAACCAAAAGGTCAAATGGTTGACCAAAACTCCAAAATGGGGAGCTTTCCTAGATTTTTATGTTTTCAAGTAATTTGAGGTCATTTGGTAAGTTTTGAAACCAAATAGGGCCATCAAAGTTGAGAAAGTGTCATTTTGACAAAAGTTGTCAAAGTTTTCATGACAACTTTTCAAAGTTGTCATGACAACATTTCCTAAATTTTAGGAATCAAATTTTATGATGCCCAAATCCTGACTAGAGGGTCTAGACATGTGGTATGAGAGTATATAAGGTGACTAAAACCCCAATTTGATAGTTAAAATTCATTTTTTACGGACTAGTTATTGGGAAGGACCAATTAACACTGTAATTAGCATACAAAGCCATCATCCAACACTTTTTTGGATTGAATGGATTGAATGAAAGCATGGAGAGTGTTTAATATGTAATTTACTAGATCTTTGTGGTATTGGATTAGTATTTTATTCATTTTGGTTAGCTTTGTATAAATCTTTTGTGTTTTGTCAGTTCACTGTCCAGTTTTGGACCAGTCATGTAGAAAATGGCTTTTCTTGGCATTCCCATGGTTCAAAATCCCATGACCACTCAGAATCAATTAAATCCTTGTATATAAACTATAGATATAGTGTGTGGTGTGTGTGTGTGTAGGGGAAGCAAGAGAATATTCATGCCCTAGGCGAGTACTGGTTATTCTGGCTAGGGTAACTGAATAGTGCAGAGGCAATGGTCATTGCTAAGTGATTGGTATGTGCCAATCAAAGTCAGAGGAGTGTAGGGGCATAAATTTCAGACCTAATGGTGGAATGAGAAGTTTAGAGGAACTCATTGGATAAGTGAAAGGAGATAAATAAACCAAACCAGTGTTCATGACCTAGAAACCCTTATTTTTAGGGGTTTGGTGAAAGTCCACTGTACAGACAAGTTAGGCATCTAAGACATAGAAAATATTTAAGGGAAGGAAAAACCCACAAGGAATATGCAATTTTTTTCTAGGGGTTGTGTGTGAGAAATTACACCTTCATGAAATTAGGATTAAAAACTACAATTCTATGGAAAGAAAATAACAATTTAGCCTAAGAATTGCAATTAATTCTATGTGAAACTTGATACAGAACTTGATGTGAAACTTGATGCAAAATACCTCACTAATAAAGTCTAAATTTTTAATGCCCCAGATTTGATGTAAGATATGATTCAGGATCCCAGTTTGATGATATGATGATGCCCCCTCAGAAATGAAAACATGTTGATGTTTGCATATCAAAAATTGGATGAAACGAATGATGAATAGATCTAAGATGGTTTCATTTATGATAAAAAATGATGCTAAAAAAGATGTCAGAAGTTGCCCCAGTGTGAAAAATATGCAATTTAGTCCAACAGGGTCAAAAATATTCAAAATTAGGGTAAAATAGCTTAAATAGGTTGAAAAACCCAAATTTACTATTCATTTTCACTTTTTACTATTGAGATTTTGCTCTGATCCTGTGATGATTGACAGCGATGGTGGTCCCCATACGAAAGCATCAGTTTGAGAGAGCACACCATTATCAGAGACCTCCTGACTACAGGCCTCCGATGAGTGGTTTTACCCTTCCTAGTGCATTTATTGCTCATTTATGATGCATTTATTGCAAGTTTTGAAGGATTCTTAGATAGATGTTTGTAAAATGCTGCTTAGGAAACTTTAAAAGCTGCCTAGGTTAGTGAAAAGCTTCCTCCACACGTTACAAAGCCGTGTTGGAATGATCCACAACCGCCTAGGAGTTAGGTTAAATTCTGCAACCTAATTAGTTTAGCGCCGCCTATGAAACCATAGAATTTCAAGGCCACCTAGGAAAATTTGAAAGCCACCTAGGACTTTAAAAGGCCGTGTGCTTTGTAAAGCTCCGCCTCTAATGTTTAAAGTACTGCGTATGATATTTTCAATGCCGTGGGGCTAAAAAGCCGCATACACTTAGTCAAGTGCTGCCTACAAGGAATTTTTAAGTAAACTTGAAATAGATAGGATAAGATTGCCTTCGATTGATCGTCTAGATGACTTGATTGATTTCCAAGCTAGAAAATGTGATTCCATGATGTCACTTAGTGTTTAGAATATTAGAAAAAATCATATCGATGAATGTTTGATATGCCAATCAGATTGATTAAAATGATGCCAAATTAATCCCTTCTCAAGATCTTGAGGTTAGGAACAATAGGTTGATGCACTCAAAATAGAGCAAGGATAGATTTAATGTGTTTGATTGACTTAGAATGATCCACCAATAGAAAGAACTAATATAATTCATTTTGTTTCAAAATGTAGGAACATTACTGGAAGTTGCAAGTACGGGGTGTTGTTTCTTGGATATTTGATTTAGTCGATGAGTTGACTCTTCTTGAGAGACGTACGATCGAGATATGTGGTCTCAGTTTCCTCCTTTATCTCCCTTGATTTCAGTTAAACTGAGGTCTATTGACAGCTATGGCAGAGCGATGACACTATGACCATAACACTTTCCATCTACCCCTTGGCGAGATGACTATCACACTGGAGGACATATACAGATTGCTGAGGATCCTGACTCATGGAGAGTGGGTATACTATGATTTAGTTTATGATGGTAGCATATGTAGACTGGTGTTTGGAGACAACACCATTGAGAATGATTGCATTACTTGGGTGTAGTTTGCTTCATTTCCTAATTTGCCAGCATTACTAGGAGCAGTTATCAGAGGATTTTTTCCTCCTGATAGGAGAGGTTGTGGCTTTGCAGTCGGATGGGGTGATATATTGGAGCACTTGATTTCACATCCTTGGAGATTCAACTAGGATTCCTGTGTGTTGGCCTAGCTTTACCATGATTTACATGACTATCTCAGCAGGTGCATTTCTATTACAACTGTGGACTTGGGAGCATATCCCTATCACTAGGCCAGTCTTGGCATGAGTGCGGGCCTAAGGTTATCCATATGCATTTTGATACGATGGTATGCTTGTCCAACATGATCTGGGAAAGGTTGAGTTTTGGCATCGTACTATCAATGATATTGATTAGGTCATATGGAGACCGTATTTAGGATGTGAGGGATGGCGAGAGGATGATGATGAGTTTCCTTATATGTTTTCCCCTCGATGGATGATTGGTCAATCACCACTATGTATAGAGAGATTTTTCTTTGAGAGAGTGCTCCATCAGTATGACCGAGTACAAGATATGCCTTAGGGTATGGCACTTTATGCTAGGGTACAGGCAGAGTGATCCATGTGGG
>MU227914.1:3251-21309 GCA_018584345.1 Thuja plicata | reverse complement strand
AATATTCTCCCCTTTAATGGATAGATATGTTATTTCTCTCCCTTTCTCTTTTGCCTTTACTCCCTTGCAGTGGATAGATATTTCATTGAATCATTTCTCTCCCTTTGACAACAATGCCAAAAAGAAATATACAACTCTTCCTTAGCCACAAAATATCTCTGGTTTTTAGTGCAATAGTGTATGTAACTTACAATGTACTGATATTCCATTGTCAATCCAGTTCAACTTTGTATCAACATGATTGATATTCTGATTACATGCAGGTTGATACAACATCCTATTCAGCTTAGTGATCGATAGACAAGGGACAAACCCCTAGTCTATTCCTCAAGTACTCAAATGTATCCTTTTGTAAGGGCTTAGTGAATATGTTAGCCAGTTGTTCTTTTGATTGTACATATTCCAGTGTAACTTGTTTTTCTTGTACTTGTTCCCTCAAGTAGTGATATTTTATAGATATATGCTTTATTTTTGCATGCATCACCAGATTATTTGAAATATTTATTGCACTAATGTTATCACAATAAATTACTACTAGGTTAGTGATCTCTTCATTCATTCCTTTCAAAATTTGTTTTATCCATGCAATGTTCAAACAATTTGTAGCAACAACAACATATTCTGCTTCAGCAGTTGACTAAGATATGCATCCTTGATTTTTACTTATCCAAGTAATTAATCTAACTCCCACAAAGAATGCTCCACTAGTAGTGCTCTTTCTATCATCAATGTTCCCAGCCCAATCAACATCTGTGTAAACTTTCTGTTCAAATTTGCCTTCTCTTTTGTACCATAATCCATAATCTTCAGTGTTCTTCAAATATCTAAAAATTATCTTTACAACAGTCATATGTGATTCTTTAGGATTAACATAAAATCTTTCTACAATTCCAACTGTGGGTGCAATTTATGGTCTTGTGTGTATAACATACATCAATTTTCCAATCATAGGTCTGTACAATGTCTGATTTGCCTTGGTTGTCTTATCTTCCTTTGTCAATTTGCATCCTGCCACCATAGGTGTTTCGACTCATTTTGAATCTTCCTTTTTGAATGTCTTCAATACTTCCTTGATGTATTTGGATTGAGTAATGTAGATTCCTTCAGCCTATTGTAAAATTTGCAAGCCAAGAAAATTCTTGATCTCTCCAAACATTTATATTTCAAATTCTTTCCTCATTTCATCTGCGAATGATTTGCATAAGTTATCATTTCCTCCAAATATAATATCATCAACAAAAATTTCAGCAATAAGAGTCTTATCATTATTTCCTCCTTTCGAATACAAATTTCTATTATCACTTGTTCTAATAAATCCAATACTGATAAGATAGGAGTGTAGTCTTTCATACCATGCTCTCGGTGCTTGTTTCAATCCATATAATGCTTTGTGTAACCTACATACCATGCTTTCCTAAGTAGATCAACAAAACCTGTAGGTTGCTCAATGTATACCTCTTCTTCTGTATCCCATTCATAAATGTAGATTTAACGTCCATTTGATATACTTTGAATCCTTTGTATGTAGCATAAGCAAGTAATATTCTAACTCCTTCAAGTCTAGCAATGGGTACAAAAGTTTCTCCATAGTCAATACCTTCTTCTTGTGCATACCCTTTTCATACTAATCTTGCCTTATTTCTGGTTACATCTCCATTCTCATTCAATTTGTTTCTGAATATCCATTTGGTGCCAATGACATTCTTATCACTCGGTCTTAGTACTAATGTCCATGTTTTATTTTTTTGTATCTGCTCAATTTCTTCATTCATTTCATTAATCCATTCTTCATTTTCAAGTGCATCTCTAACAGTTTTAGGTTCAAATTCACAAATCAAACATGTGTTGTTATTCAACTTACTTCGTGTCATCATGCCAACTCTTTATCCTCCAATAATATGATTCTATGGATGATTTATTCTTACATATTTTCAAGTACAGGTTTAGTTCTTTGTTCATCATTGTGTTGTTTAGTTGGTATAGGATCGTGATCTTTAGTTGCAACATCTTCCTAATTCTTAGTTGGTACATCCTGATGCTCGATAAAATTACCCTGTTACTCGGTAATGTTAGGTATTTTCTTGGGAAAAGTGTCAGGTTCTTCAAAGTAAACAAATCTACTATAGTCTTCTTGTTCTCTTTTGCTTTCTTCATCATTTTTCTCAGCAAATTCATCAACTCTTACATTTGCACTTTCAATGATCTTGTTAGAAGACTTGTTCAAACATTTATAAGATTTTCTCTTAGTAGAATATCCTAGAAATATTCCTTCATCACCTTTTGAGTCAAATCTACCATTTCTATCATCTTTCAAAATATAGCATCGACTTCCAAATATTCTAAAGTAACTCACATTACGTGTATAACCATACCATAATTCATAAGGTGTCTTGTTTGTATCTTTCTTCAGTTGTACTCGGTTCAATGTGTATACAACAGTACTTATAGCTTCCCTCCAGTATTCTTGTGCAACATTCTTTTCAATCATTAGTGTTCTAGCACAATCCACAATTGATCTATTTCTTCTTTCAGCAATCTCATTCTGTTGTGGTGTTCTCCGTGCAGAGACATGTCTCTTAATTCCATACTCATTACAAAAGTTAGTGAAATCATCAGAAGTAAATTCTCCCCCTCTGTCAGATCTTAAGCATTTCATTTCTTTACTACTTTATTTTTCCACTTTAGCTTTGTACCATTTGAACATCTTAAATGCTTCAGATTTTTCTTTTAAGAACATGACAGTCATCATTCTAGAGTAGTCATCAACAAATAAAATAAACTAGCTGTCACCATAATAACTCTGTGTTCTTAGTGGTCCACATAGGTCTGTATGAACTAACTCCAAAATATCATTAGAAGAGCAATTTTTTCTCTTAAAACTAGATTTTGACATTTTTCCCATTTGGCAATTCTTGCAGATGACATGGACAGGTTTAGACCAGCTCGACAAGCCTCTCACTTTTCTTTTCTTACTGATCTTAACCATATTATCAAAATTTACATGACATAACCTCTTATGCCACAACCAAACATATTCATTTCTAGCCATCAAATAAATAGTGTCAGTAGTGTCAAGATAGAATAGATTACCTTTTGATTGTTCTCCAATGCAGACAACTTTCCTATTTCATCATAGATTCTAGCTTTTCTATTTTCAAATGCAACTCGGTGACCTGTGTTATTTAACTGTGAAAAACTCAACACATTATAATTAAGTCCTTTCACCCAATATGTATCCTCACATTTGATCTTATTGTTCAACAATATGTTACCTTTCCTTTTCACTTGACAAGGTGTATCATTTCCCATTCTAACAGATCCACCATTATAATGCTCAAGAAATTCAAAATTTTATTTATCTTCAGTCATGTGATGTGTGTAGCCACTATCAATAACCCAAATGTCATGCTTTCTAACTTTAGAAATTAGTGTTGTTTCAACATACCTTTCCTCTTCTTCAGAATCTTCTTTCAAAGCCACAAATACTATCTTAATGTCTTCATCGGTGTCAGTGTCTTTATCTTTATCTTCAGTTTGTAACATGCCTTCTTGCCTTTGTCTTTGTAATCTTGGTTACTCCTTCTGTCATACTGTCAGTTGCTTCTATATTCTCGATCATCCCTTCAGTCATTAGATCTTTCATTTCTTTCATCTTTTTTTATGTTAGGGCATTTGGCAACAAAGTGTCTAATTTATTTACAATTAAAGCACATCAAAGGTAGTTTACCTTTATACCTTCCTTTACCTTTGTGCAATCTTCTAGCCATTAATGCTTCAAGTTCATCAAGTTCTTTATCATCACTGTCATTATCACTGTCATTTCTTATCATGTGTTTATTACTATATTTACTAATTTTCAAGGACATAAATGCAGATTCAACAGTGGGAACAACACTGTTGTCAAAATTGTTTAGCTCAAATGAAATCAGTCTACCGACTAGGCTATCAACTGTAATATTGTTTCCATGTGTTGCTCGCATTTCATGTATTGGAGAGATTCTAATAGAATAAATAGGCAACAAAGTTCTAAGAATCTTACTCACAATTGTGTCTTCATCAATAACTCAACCTGCTCCATGAATAACATTCACAACCTCCTTGTTTCAATTTCTGTACTATGTTATGTTTTCTCCTTGTTTCATTCTCATGTCATCAAATTTTCCTCGAAGACTTTCAGCTTTATCTCTTTGCACATTTGCATCTCCTCCATAAACTAGTGTAAGATTTTCCTACATCTGCTTGGTTGATGTACATGTCTCGACATCCTCAAATTCAAAATCAATTAGTGAAGAAGCAATTTCTACCATCATAGTATTGTGTTCATGTTTTTCTCTCATTTGATTAATAGTCAAAGGTCTAGTAGGTAAGATGAATTCAGTATCTAGGTATAGCGTTATATCATCTCTAATCCCTGACAAGTATAGTCTCATTCTTCTCTTCCATGTTGATAAGTTCTCCTTGTTCAGCTTAGGTGCATCTCTCTTATATCTTGTGATCTTTAGCTTAAGTCCTTGATAATTTTTCTTCTAAGCACTCTACGCTTTGATACCAATTGTTAGATAACTGAGAGGGGGGTGAATCAGTTAGCACCAGTTATCCTACAGTCCTAAATTCTCCCAGATGTATATAAAAACAATTTCAAACATATAAATCAACTCGGTGAAATATAAATTGTGATCTCAAATTTATCTTCAAACTCATCTATCAATTCATATACCAAGTAGTATTAAAACAATTATTGTGATTACCGATCAATGCAGATAAAGTAATATGTAAAGGAAAATAACAATCCATAACAATCATACACATTAACATAGATTTTTAAAGTGGAAACCTTGATAAGGGGAAAACCACCTAGGACCGGTAACCTAAAATAATTCACTCTTCTGAAGTGAGCTCGATTAAGATCCAACCCTGTTAAAGGTTACAATGCACTCTATTAAATGTGACCTGGTTAGAGGATTTATCACTAACGGTTATCCTTGACCAATCATTCACTATTGGGTCGACAAGAAAACACTCAACATTCATTTGAATGTCATAATAAAGACTGTAAAGTCCTACTCAGTTAAGAGATTTATCTGTAACAATGGTTAAACTGATACACTAATGAACTGATTCAAATACAAATCTGTTTGTAGATTTTCAAATATATGCTAAGTACATAATACCTATGATTAATATGTTCACTTCAGTTCCTTTGATTCTTCATACTTTATTCTGCTCAGTAAATGCTCTTTCCTCTGTCGTTCGGTGTTGTTTGTAGAAATACTCGGTTCTGTCTTCAACCAGTTTGATCAGTCATGCATGAATTTTGCATGTGTGCGCATCATGTATATGTATGCACTTGTAATTCACAATGAATCTCTCATCTCTTATATAGACATCATAACTCATTTAATTTACATCCTTTAGATTTTTTGCTTAATCTCCATCATTGATATTGTCGCTTAAACCTTCCTCAGCAGTTGTGTCAAAAACATGTTTCATTCTTCTTCGTCCGATCATCCTTGAATTTTCATAACCGTTTGATCATCATAACAAATCTTATCAATTACCTTGGAATCATCAATTTTCCAGCTCACCATTTTAGTCGGCGTTTAGTTTCTTTTTATTGCTCAGTCAATACCGTGATGTGTCGGTGATCCCTAGCTTGGTTATCACTGTGCTCAGTATACACTATATTTATTTGGTGTTCACTATTACTCGGTGTATACAAAAATCTTTAATTACCGACCACATAGAATTTGTTTGTTCCAGATCTTTAAACCATAATAGATGTTTGTTACAACAATGATAATAAAATAGGTTGACATCAATGACAATACATTAACTGATTAATGTCTATCATCACATTTGTAACTTGGTTGATCATCAACAAAATGACTTCAAACATAGAATGAGTTGTGGTGTTATTAGTCTTGGTAGTGGTATTTCCTAGTGATTTAGAAATAGTTCCTGGTGATCCAGAAATAATACTACCAAGTGATGCAATTATGATCAATTTGTGTTCCAGTACAAAAATATGTTATGATGGATTCTAACATGGAGTTTTGATTTTGAACCGTAGTGTGTCAAGATCTGGGGACAGTTATAAAGTAGTGTGTTTCTATAGATAGTGTGATTCTACATGTTTGAGATAACTATGGAAGTTATTCAAGTAATTTGCAAATCTAGTATTGAGAAATGTGTAATGTGTTCATGGTCCCTCTCTCTCCTAGAGTGGATTGTGCTTCATGTTTTTGGTCTGGATGTTGTATTTAATGTTTTTCTCTTAACTGGATGGGTTCAAGTTATGTTTAACCTATGTTTTGGTCCATATTCTCTTGGCATGGGGTCTTGTTGTATTTTTATTTTATTTAACTTTTGGCATGGTCACACTTGTTGTAATTTCCAATGACCTATCTTGTATATAAGTATGTATGCTTTGGAAAAAAGTAAGAGTGTTGTGAGTGAGAAAGTAAATATCTATGAGCATAGTTTTGGAAGAGTAGAGTTTAGTTTATGAGACTGTTATTTTGTGATTGTGACAAAGAAGTAAAGGAAGAGATAGTGTCTTGCTGAGGTTGACAAAGTTGTGTAGGACAGCTACATTATCAAGAGAGTTTGTCTTTATATATTTTGGAGAGCTGAATGTACCTAGTCCCTAGTATAGTGATTCTTGGGTGTCCAAGTTCTTTTATGTATCTTGATACTTTGATAGGGAGCCTCTGTTTGCAAGTCCAAATAAGTGACCTCCTATCTATATTTGGTGTTGTATTGGAAGTGATCCTCTAACTATAAGTCCAGAGTAGTGAGCTCCTATTATCTTTGTAATTAAAAATCATATATACAATGATATATATTTGTGAGCAAGTGCTCACCATGGTTTTTCCCAGTTTGGGTTTTCCACATATAAAAATCTTGGTGCTGATGTGTTGTTGTTTTAGTTCTTTATTTTCTTAATGTGGTATGTGGTGAATATTCAAGATAGTTGCTAACTTAAGTGAGATTTTGGTGGATATTGATTCACCCCCAACTCTTCGCAATTAGTATATTTTCAACACGTCCTTGCAGAATTATGATAGTGGGTGGTTCCCAAGTTTTTGTGTGAAAATGAGCTCTAGATTTGGGTTTTTGTGTTCTTGGGAGAATTTTTATGTATTTACTTTCCATTTTCAGTCATGGATTACCTTAATTAGATTACCTTTTTATTGGGTTTTAAAATGAACCTAGTGACTGCTTATGCTAAGGATGGACTTAGTCTCCTCAATTGTTAATCGTGGATGATTGTCCAGTCCCATCTCATGAGATTTGTGCGATGATGTCCTAGCTTCATGAGGTATCTTTTAAGACATGAATTTTATGTCCTATGTTAGTGAATTGGGTTGTCATGGATCTCTTGGAAGTGATTTCAAGTCGTCCACTTGTGTATGATCATGTAATGATCGTGATTTTATTACTTACTTTATTATGCTATGATGTTAGGATGTTTCTCTTATGTCATTGATGAAATTCCTATTGTGTAAAACACATTGTTTAGTGCATGTTTGACCCATTGGTTTGAGGATTCCTTGTTGATGCGTTACAATATTCCTTTCCAAATCAAGCACTTTTGTCTTCATCATCCCCAACTCAATCTTCAACGTCTCCATCTCTCTAGTCATAGTTTTACATTCAATGCAACTCCCTATCATGCTAGTCTTGTTGGTTTCCTCTTTGTCAAAAATTAAATCCTATGTTAGGTCCACTCGCTCCTTTTTTATGTTGTCAGAGATATGCATAGAGATATTATTTGTGTTTAAACTTTCAGTAATTTCAATTTCCCCCTTGTCTCCATCAACATCATCGCCTTTCCCTTCCTTCTTCATAGATTTACCATTCCTATATTCCTCGTCTTCTTCCTCTGAGTCATAATTAACCAGGTGGTCCTTTTTACCTTTGTCAATAGAGGAACTTGTTAGCCTACGAAACCTTTGTAGGTTCTCTCAGTTTTGCCCTACTCTTCGCCAACCTCTTCCTCTTGCTTGGTAATCACCTCTTAGATAGTAATTTGGGATTTTTGTCTGAAGAGGATATATTTTTACCCTTTATCTTACTTACTGTTCATGGGATAGTATCCTTGATTTTCAAATAAATTTTTTTAGTAGAAATCATGTAGGGTTTAGAGGTTTTTGGGTGTTCCCAGTTGTAAAGCCAATTTTGAAGTACTTAGGTAACAAATACACTTATTTTTTCTAGGGTTGAGAGTGTCAATGATATTAGAAGGTGATGGTGAGCTCAAAATAGGGTCTTCCTAGATGAAAATAGGATCATGGGACACGAGGCCAAGTGGAACTTATATAGCCTATAAATTAGGCCCTTGTATACTTGAATGGTTTTTGGCTGTGGTTTATTGCAACATTAACAACCTCCCTAACTGAGCTCTCTAAGGAGTTTAAGAAGAATTGGAAGGAAATAAACTTGTGATTCTTAAAATGGTTCAATAGATGCATATTGTAAAAATAATAAACTTTAAACCTCCCTTCCAAGGTGAAATAATTCAAGATCATATGACATACTTGACTCTACGATGACCAAAACTACTCCCTTTCAAAACCACCATGCATTTTAAATAGGACTTCACTCCCTCTGAAAAATCTATTGAGATTTTCCTTGTCTTACATGTGAGTAGTCTTCTTCCATTTTATTACATCAATAGACAACCCAGTTGCCTATGCAATAAATTCTTCATTAATTTTGAAAGAAATGCCTCCCATCGTGACTCTTGTCCTCCCAAGAGGTTTTGAATTACATCAATAGTCCCTCATCAGAACTATTAATACACTCAATAAATAGACTGAACCTCCTCACTTGGAAAATATGCCACACAGTGGCATCATTTTTGAACTTATCATGCTTACTTGGTTCAATGAAAACATGGTCCCCACACATATTGTGATCACAGAAGAAAAATTTGCAGAGAGGACCACCCGGATTTCAATTTCACTAATTTTAGAAAAATTAAGAAAATTACCATAAAAAACAACCCGTTAAAGTGGGAATATGATCCTTGCATTTCATCTTGGGTGTAAACATTCCTTGGCCCCCTCATAACTGTTACAATGGTCAGAAAGAATGAGTGCCCCCTTGGTCTCCTTGGTTGTTTAGCGCACAAGTAGTTTGTGACATGGCTTAATTGCCTCTTGTCTCTTCTATATGACTAGTGGTTGTATTAGGCATTAATAGGTTAGTATTTTGGTGCAACATCAACCAATAGTTGTAACAAGTGATATCAAATCTTGGTCACAGGTTTGAACCCTGTGCTTGCGCTAGGGGGGATTGTTACATTGTTGAGAAAGACTGATTACGCCCTTGGTCTCCTTTTTTGTTCAGTGGAGCGGTGGTTTGTGTCGTGGCTTAATCGCCTCTTGTGTCTTCTATATGTCTAGTGGTTGTATAATGCATTAAAAGGTTGGTGTTTTGGTGCAATGGAAACCGCTAGTTGTAATAATAACTCTCTACTTGTGCAGACAATACATCACATTACATGATGGGATTTAGGCCATAGTCTCATGGTATACAACATCATTTCTCATTTATGAATTAAGATGCATCTGCTGATAAATCTACTGGTCATTTTGAAATGATGGTATTGCATCATTGAGGGGTGCTTCATAATGTTCATATGGCTCCTATAGTTCATCCCATGCCATGCCCACATTTTATTGTTATGGATCATGACATGGACTCTCCAACTCATTCGACACATCCACATCACCAATTTTTATTTCCACATCATCCATCTCCCATTCAAATTATTTTCCAATTTGTAATTTCACGCCTCATATTATTAAATTTCATGTTGTTTCATCCCCGTTTCCACAAAACAGACATGCATTACAATATCTACTATATCCCATAGTAGAAATTATCCATGAATTCTAGTATTGGTTGTTGGGCTCTCTCCCTTCAAGAGAGTTTGAACATGACAAGGGAGGGAGTCTTTTTTCTCCAACATCTCAAGCCTTCATATTGAAGGCCTAATTTTGCCATAACATTAGAAATAATATTACATTCTCTATAAACATGACTTCTTTAAAAAAAAAACTACTGTGAAATATCCTTCCAATATTTTAGGAGGGATAAGTAGTCTACAACCCAATATCCAAAAAAACATCTTATACTATCACCAATGTCCCCGAAGGTTTGATAAAGTGCTAGTGGTTTATCCCACATCTAGGTATCCTCCCAAAACTAAATCCTCTATCCATTCCCAATCTACCATTTAAGGAATATCTAAACAATATTCCTACACTTGAGGATGTTGTTCCATATTTTAGAACCACTTGGGAATCCTTAAGTAGCAAGGACCCTATAAAAATTCTCATAATTTATATACTTGGTGCTTATTATATTACACTTATCAACATTGTGTAGTGTCAACTTCTATCCCATTTTAGCCATGAGGAATTTATTGAGTAAGGTAATTGTTCTTATTTCTAAGCCTCCAAATTTCCTTGGGTGACACACCATATTCCAATTAATGAGTATCGTTCTTTTTCTTCCTCCATTCCTTATATCCATAAGAATTTTTTCTATATTCAAGCTCAATTTTCTCTACCATAGTACTTGAAATTCTAAACAAACAAAAGGAAATAAACAAGGACACCTTACAAAGATGCTACCAGGAAATGGATTTTATATGCACTGCTGAGAATATTCCCTTTCTATCCCACAAGATTCCTATGGATTATTTCTAATATTGAGCTCCAAAATGTTAGATACCTCTTTGATGGTAAGAGGTAGTCCTAGATATATCCCAAGAAGAAAAATACTCTGACAACCCATAATTTATTTGATTTTTCTTTTTAGTTTCTCTATAGTATTAAAGAAGTAAATATTATTTTCTTATAATTTATGTGTTTTAGTGAGAATTTTGCATGCTAGTTAAGAAATGCCTTCCATTCTGTTTCTTTAAATACTAAGGCCATCCCAAAAAACATGGTAGCATCCATGAATTATTGCAAGACAACAAACAATATAGTTGAAGCATATTTCACCCCTTGCAACTTGCACTTTCCAACTAGACTTATAGAATTTCTTGCTAGCACCTCAACATGGATTATGAATAGGTAGGGGAATATGGGGTTCCCTTGTATAATTCCTCTAGAAGCCCAAAAAATTCCCTAGTGACCCAGTGACATGTACTAAATATCTAACAATTATTACACACACCCTAATTAAGATGATCATTCTATCTTGAAACTCCAGACTTCAAATAGGAAATCCCAACTCACTTTGTCATATGCCTTGGATATGTCCAGTTTAATAGACATCAACATGGGGAAACGCCTATCCAGAGAATGGATAAATTCATGGGTAGTTACAACTACAACAAGAATCTACCTTCCAGGGACAAACCCCTTTTGGTTTTTGTTAGTGAAGTTGTCTAAGAATAGTTTGATCCTATTAACCAAGACCTTGGAAAATATCTTATATATATCATTACAAAATTGATGGGTCTAAAGTCTAAAAGTCTTTGGATTTCTTACATGTCATAAGTATCATGGAAATAAAAGAGTTGTTTAGTTTCTTTAGCAATTTACTAGTTTGAATAAGTATTTGGCCATCGTGGTAATATAAAATCAAACAATATCCTAAAAATCTTCAAAAGGGCTAGTGGAAATCCATCTAGTCATGGGGCTTTGTAAGCCCCCATAGAAAATACAACATTCTTAACCTCTCATTCTATTATTGGGGAAAGAATATGAACATTCCCAATGGAATTGACGACATTAGGTAGGTAATGTAATAATCGGTCCTCCAACAGCTTGTTCATTACTCTGATATCATCCCTATTATAAGAATTGCAAAAATAGTTTGATCTCATAAATATTGATTGGTTGTCATCATTGATCTCTTGATTCATGTTATCCTTAAGGATTCAATTTGTATTCCTTTTCCTGCGCTTACTAGGAAACACATGAAATAATGTTAAATTCTTGTCACCCTCTTTCAACAACTGTACTCTATACTTTTGTTTCCAAAATTTCCTCCTGCTTCATAATTTCCTTCCATTTTTTTCCCTTAAGGCTTCCTCCTCAATATGTGTGGATTTAGAGTAATCTCCATTAGCCATCTGTAATCGAATAGTTATTAATTTAGAACTGATTTTTTTCTTTTTTGCAAATATGTCACCAAAGGTATAATTATTTCATTCTTTCATATTTTTCTAATTATGTCTAGTTTTTTTGGCAACTTTGTACATAGGAGTTTCTAGAATAGAAGTGTTCCACCAGTTTTGAATACAATCTCTTAACTCCAATTGTGTGATCTATATATTCTCATAACACAACAAAATATGTCCCCTGTATGGTCTGTCAATTCATTCACATTCAAGAAGAATAGGATTGTGATCTAACACCTTGTTGGGGAGGACCATCTTGGAGCTCTAAATTTTCACAAAATTTTGAGCTGCACATAATGAGAAAATCTTAAATAATGACCCCCTAAATCCTATACTCAATAAGGGAGTTCTCCATGGCATCCTATCTGCTACTTATAAATAAATTGGCATCCTATCTGCTACTTATAAATAAATATGTACATTCATGTTAAGCCTCTCATAGTAAGAATTGACATGCTCTTGGAGCACTATATTTCAGGGTCCCAAAACATTTCTATAGTGCATCCTGTAAACTCCTCCAAGTAAGCCATTTTCGTAAGTGAATATTTTAAGGTATAAGCCCTTCTTCATCAAATCAATTATTCCTCATTATTTTCCGCATAATAATGTACTCATATGTCCATTTACAAAGCCTCATTACATGATTTGCTATTTTTCCCAAGTCCATACCATTTGTAATTTATCCAAAACATTTCGTACACATTGTAAAGTATGTTCGTGGTTGTCTGGTGCAAAATATATTGAAGGACTTCACTTCTTATTTTAGAAGAAATAACATATATTTGATGAAGTAGGCGTGGACAGAAATTTCAAATATTAATGGCATTAATGACTTGTGCTAAAGGAATATGATGCATATTTCAAAGGACAAAATATTTTTCAAATAGAGAGAAGTACCAAATGTATATTTATGAATAAAGTTGGTTAGAAATGAAAGCATACTAGGAAATAAGTATTCCAGTTGAAGAAGGCAATTAAAGATTTTCACTTTGACAGGAACTAAGTGATCTAACGGAGGAAAGAAATGAGATTTTTAATAAATCAAAGATAGGTATAGTTCATTCTTGGAGTCAGAATATATTGAAGATAATATTTTTAGTGAGGAGTTAAAAATTATTTCAAGCTGATGGTGAAATAAAAGTTGAAATACGCTTAGCTTCAATATTATATATCAATTGGAAATCTTATGATTCACTCGCGAATGAATATTTCCTCCAAGGAGTATTCCTTGGGATGACCTAATTATGTGACTTTAATCACAATCTTAATGTGATCATTCCATGTGTGAATATTTTTTATAGGTGAAATATTAAGTTAGGGATATAATAACAAAATAATTAAATATTTTAGGGAAAATGGAGTTTTGTTATTAAACATTGTAATGGTTTGAAAAAGTTCCATAAATATTTTAAAAGGAGAAATCAAAACTCAGAGAGGAGAAGAAAACATTGTAAATCATTAAATCATATTTCAAGCATCAAAAAGCACTTTTTCAGTTTACTAGCAATACAATCAATACCTTTTCTTTTCAATTGTGTTGTGGAAAGTCTTTTTTTTTGGATCAATTTTCTATAATTTTCATTTCAAGTAAATGAATGCTATCTGAAATCCTTTTACGAAGAAATTATTTATTATCATAGCAATTTGAATATCAAGATTCATTTGTGAAGCTGTTGTCCATTTGTTTCTTGTCTACTTAGTCTTCTAGAAACAGTTAAATTCATTTGGACTAATTGTGGTGGTTATATATAGTTATATAATATTGAGGGTTAGATAGTTGACAAATTCATCCACAGGGAGAATTTAAAAATTATCTCACAGGGTTATACATAAAGGTCTAGAAGGAGGGTGACTCTATAGCCCAAAAGAGAAGAAGGCACTCATCTATTTTATATATTCTTATTCGAAACATAATCAAATTACCGTAGGAGAAGTAAAAGATAGGTAGCAACGAAAATTAATTAGAGATCAAGATAGTTGTAGAGAAGAATTAAAAGTAGAAAGAAGAGAAATCGGGGAAGTTAGAAAGAAATCAACTAGTTAGTAAGAGAATTAATCTATTTCAAGAATACATGTCATTCTGAGATAGAAAATATAAGTAAGAACTAGGAGATGTGGTCTTCTATAAAAAGAATCATCTAGAAGAATCAATTGGTGAATGGGTGTACCCACTTAAATCTTGCAAAACCTAAAGTGTAGGGGAGGATTAGCCATAATTTGTTAGTCTTATTTGTTGGCCAAGTTAATTGGAGGGTTTGAACATAGAGATTGGCATACTCTTATAACTTTCCAATCTATTGATTTGGGAACCAACAAACCCTCGTAGTGGCATTATACCCAATATCCCACTTGGGGAAAAATAAAAATCTATCCAATGTAACCTTGATGAGGTGATCTACTTCTTATGATTGAACCAAGTAAATAGTTGACCAATAAATTCTATATCGAAAGTATCAGTTATGTTGATAAAGTATGCCATAATGTCAGAGTAATCAACCAAACCTCCCATTTTCTTTGAGGGAAATAGAGGAGAATTGAAATCTCTAGCAACTATCTAATCAGAATCTTGATCATTTAGGACCATATAAGAGATCTCCTCCCAAACCTCCTTGTGTCCCGAGCAGAACTTAGGAGCGTAAATATTAACTAGGCACCATGAGTCATAAGAAGAAGCATAATTAACTATCAATTAACTAGTTGAGAAAGAAATAAGGACCCCCATAACTTCCTAGGATCCCACATAGTAACAAATCGCTCAGAGGCTCCATTAAAATTACTTTTGAAAAAAGGGCCAGACCAAATATACTATTTAATAATGTTGAATGTGCTTTCAGTCATCGTAACTTCTTGCAAAAACAAAATCTCTATCTTATTTTAAAAACATAGTTACTCAAGGCATACTAGCTATAGGAACTATTTAAACCCCTCATATTCCATGAGAAGAACTTTATTTTCTAATTTTAGTTTTTGAATCCAGGGTCATTTACCTTCTATCAATGATTTCCTTTGCTAAATCCTTATGTCTAGAGATTCTTTGTGATGGGCATTCATTCTTCAATTCACAGTCACTCGTGGAAGCACCTAGTAATGAGAAGGTCTTGTTTGGTGGTAGGGAGGGGACTGTGGTTTTAGGGAGGGATGGTTTAGGTGACCCATTATTCTCTATTATTTTACAACTTCCTAGAGTGGTAGGAATAAGAACCACTCCTAACACTTTATAGGTGCTTGGAGTAGTAGGATGGGGGTTTTTCCCTTCCTTCATCTAGACCTCCCTTTGAGTAGTCTCAACACTTTGTTTATCCTACTTCATAATCCCTTCATTGAAGGGGTACTCCTTACTATCTACCTCCAAGACTTCCCCACTAGTCTTCCCTTCCTTAGAACTGCACCCTCCATTGTTGATGTGCATATCTCTTTTTGTTTTAGATGTTTCTATGAGGGAGCTCTACATTCTAAGATAAAGTTTCCCAGTTTGGAGAACTTTTGACAATAGACCATTTCATTTTCATACACTAACACTTGAGTCTAATTTCCCAACTTGGATTGCAGAGTGATAAAATTAGGGGGAATCTTATTAATATATATTTTCACACAAAATTTGGCAAAGACTAACCTAGATTTAGCCTTGGTCACATCATATGTAGAAATATAATGACCAAAAGTGTTCCCAATCCACCTGAAAATATTCTCATCGTAGAACTCAAGTGGAAGTCTCAACATGGAAACCCACATAGGCACTATCTTGTTTAGGTCTGCAGTAGGATCAAATCCTCGTATCTACCTACAAAGTGAGAGGTAATTTATTTACTATGGGCCCATGACCTCAAAAATATTGCAACCAGATCATATTATATCATAAATTTAAAAAAGAGACCCCCTGGCATAGTACTTATTGTGACACTCCCCTTCATCTTTCATTTCAATGGCACTCATCTCCTAACCATATCTATAGTCATCCCAAAGTAGAAGAAATTCCCAATGAAGGCACTATTCATTGAAGAAATAATGTGATCGATAACTGAGTCAACCAACATTATTGTAGTGTCTTCCTCCATTTGTAATCACTCGGGAGTTAAATCCTAGTCAATATGTCCTTGCTTCTCACTGACAAGCACATTTTTCCACCCCTTGGGTTTTGGGCTCTCCTGTAGATGCACATGCTCCAAATTTTTGGATCCTGTGAGAGTATTATCATTACAACCTAGAGTGGAATCAACTGAACCCCTAGATTGAGAATTTGTGAGTTTCATAATAAGGCCCTCAATATGCAATAATTTTATAGCGTCTAGGAGTGGTTTTTTGGGCAGGGGAACATGGCCCCAACCCATCTTAGGCACCATATGTTGGGACAAGTTACATGATTTGAAATTTTGAAATTTTCAGAGCAAGAGAGTTTCTCAAAACTTTGACACTAAAATAGTAAAACTAATTTTTCAATATAACAATTTTGTCAAAGTTTATATAAAATTAGAGAGTATATTGATTCATATGAAGCTTACTACTAAAACAATGTTTTTTACATGTTGTAAGTGTTGATGTTACCAGCATATATAGTTTAGATAAATCTATGTAAAAGACATCTTGAGATGCACATTCTTAGTCAACTTACCATATGCAAGTGGAATAGAAATCTTGAGAAAGATGTCTCTCAATATCTTTCACATAGATTTATCAGGTATGCTAGTTTTTCTTTCTTAGAGTTTCAAAAATATTTTGTTCTATTAATATTGTGAAAAAAGTAATTGTTATTATTATAATGTTTTCGTGTTATGAAATAATTTTTCATTGTCCACCTAAATCCAATAATTATGAAGATGATAATTTATTTGTGTCATCAGACCTCCACAATCCATGAGACTAATGCTATGTTTCTAGATTCGATTATGTAAGATGTTTAAGTGTCAATGCTTCAAATCATACTATATGATCCATCATTAGGAGTATAAATGATCATAATGCTATTGTTTTCTAATCTCTAACATCCAAATGATGATCATTTAGTATATTCTCAAATGTTGATGCTCAAAAATATCACACAATCAACTTTAGAGACAATGTCATTATGATAATTTATACTCATAAGAAATGAATTCACCACCACTCATACAATCGAAATCAATAAAATTCTATCAAAAACCATACAAACAAATCTTACTAAAATATCAACTTATATCAAATTTTTTTAACAATTTTATATTTTAGTATACAAACATACTTTACATTTAATTCATTCTTATTAAAAACCCATAAATCCATTCATTTTTGGCTCTCGCTACAATTTCAACAGAGTGATATAATATTTTATAAAATCTCTCTAGATAATTTAAATAATTAATTCTATAACTTCCCTTTTTACATTTTATTGTTATTTTTAAATGAAGTCAATTCATTGATATAGTATTTTTGTGAGGGTTTACATTAAAATAGAGGGTATATTGATTCATATGAAGCTTACTTTCTATACATATTGTAAGTGTTGATGCTACTAACATACCTATCTTAGATAAATCTTGTAAATGACATCTTGAGGTGCACATTTTAAAATCAACTTACCATTTATACAAATGAAATAGACATCTTGAGAAAGATGTCTCTCAATGTCTTTTACATTGATTTATAAGGTGTGCTAGTTTATCATTCTTAGAGTTTCAAAGATATTGTATACTATTAATATTGTGAGAAAAAAGTAATAATTATTATTATAAAATGGATGTTATGAAATTATATCATTATCATATATCGTCCACCTAAATCCAATTTGTTAATATGAAAATTTATTTATGTCACAAGACTTCAACAATCCATGAGACTAATGTTGTTGTTTGTAGATTTGATTGAATACGATTTTTTGTACTATCAATATTTCAGATCACGCTCTGATCCACCCTCATGAATATAAATGAACATATT
>MU227913.1:170404-187026 GCA_018584345.1 Thuja plicata | reverse complement strand
TGACATTTTACTCCCCCTTTATGGTATTTAGAATTGGTGCACAAACATGACAAAAATTCCTCACAAATTTCCTATAGTATGAGGCCAATCCATGAAAACTTCTAACATCCCATATGGTTCTAGGTGTTGGCCAATCCAATATAGACTTCACCTTATCTAAATCTATCTTCATGCATCCATTAGAACCAACAAAACCAAGATATACTAATTTAGTCCTCAATAACTCACATTTTTCCTGATTGATCATCAATTTCTCTTGGTTTAGCCTCCTCAAAACCATTTCCAAATGCTTCATGTTCTCTTCCTTGGACCTGCTAAAAATAAAAATGTCATCAAGGTAAACAATTACAAACTTACCAATAAAATTTGGTATCACTTCATTCATGAGCCTCATGAATGTGATAGGTGCATTTTTTAGGCCAAAGGGCATTAAAAGCCACTTATAAAACCCTCCATTTGTCCTTAAGGTTGTCTTACATTCATCACCAGGCCTAAATTTGATTTGGTGATATCCTAACTTCAAGTCCACCTTGGAAAAATAACAAGAACACCCCAAGTTGTCTAGCAGATCCTCAATTTGGGGCATTGAGAATATATATCTGATTGTGATCTTGTTTATAAC
The DNA here is from genome assembly GCA_018584345.1 of Thuja plicata. Lineage (NCBI taxonomy): Eukaryota > Viridiplantae > Streptophyta > Pinopsida > Cupressales > Cupressaceae > Thuja > Thuja plicata. The sequence continues at coordinate 186,404 of MU227913.1, read as the reverse complement.
CCTAGTGTCCTTATACATCCTTCATTTTCCATCCTTCTTGGGTACAAGGATAGTTGGCACAACACAAGGTCTCAAATTCTTTCTTATTATCCCTTTATCCAACAAATCTTGATTTTTTTTGCTATCTATGCATTCTTTTAGTAAACAGATTTGTCCTTTCTTATTTCTTATAATAATAACTCTTAATGCCCAGACAATGAACAATATCTAAATACAACAGTTGAAAATCCGCTCTATGATTGTTGGCTTTTCTCTGAATTGGAAGGTACAGCTCCCTTATGGAATGATATGGAATGAATGATGTTTTGATTTTAAACTAATAAGGGGGTATGCTCTTAACCCGAGAGCAGAAGAGGCTAAACTGAATCAAGCCTAAACAGGACTCAATCTAGGCAAGGAGGGATTTAATATACAGACCAAGATGCAGAAGTCACAAATCTTATGAGCTCATACACTCAGCATCAACTAATTTATGACTATTGCTTAAGAAGATTGAGATGAAATACTAAAGATTTCTATTTAGTCTTTCTTTAAATATCCCACAGCACATCCCACTGAGGTTTATTCCCATCTTTGCAACAAAAGAAAGAAACATCCTTTTCTTCTTATGGTAACTTAGATTTAAAGAAAGAACCATCTAGCTACAGCTCTACACTAATGGAACATAAAATATTTGACATAAAACACTTTCAATTGTCTCTGCAACATCAAGTATCCAACACCAAAAATTTGCCGACCTTTCATTAATATTTCAACTTCATACATATAGAGCCAGCGGATGACCGTTACAAAGGGAGTTTAATCGGTTCATCTCCTTCTAAATGACAGATGGAAAGAAAACACTTCTGTCACTAACTAATTACAAGGGAAAAGAAATGGAAAATAAAAAGGGAAGTTAAATCATTTGGCCTCCTTTTCTTTTTCCATCTTTGTCTGATAAGCTTTGGCAGCAACCACTATTGGAACTAACTCTTCATGTCTAGGCACGTAGACATTGGTATATCTTAAGAGCCACTAGGCATGATCTTTAGCCACCTTCTTTGTTGCATTTAACTACTTTGGCAGTTCTTCCATGGCCACATGTATGTGCCCACTCAGCTTTTAAAGTTCTGTAGCTCTATTCGTGCCACTTGCAGATGCATCGATCAAACTATCTAAGGACTTAGAGAAATTCTCTTTCATTACATTGACATCAATTGACACCTTCTTCTGGCCACTAGTTTGGGATTCTGTATGGAGTTCCCTTATTAGCTCAAATCCCCTATTCTGAAATTCACTTATTTTGTTCCTAGTTTCACTAAGTCCTTTTTCTGTGGATAGTATCATTTCAGACCTAGAAAATATACTTTTAAGCCATTTATCTATAGGCTCACTTCTTGTTCATAGAAATTTCACCTCTATGACTTCTTTCCCTTTCATTTGTAGGATCATCTTCAAGAGGGCACCACATTCATTACTCTTCGTGCTTTCTCCTGCCAGAGCATTACTGTTTGTCAGAATGCTTTCTTTTTCTTTCTCCAACCTTAGAATATTGATCCCAATCTATTCTATAATAGTAACCCCATCTTCTCTGACCTTTTCAATCCACTCTTTACTTATCTGACTGAAGTGCCTGTCTTCCTAGAGTTGGGAAATGAGAGCTTGCACTTCAGCGATAGTGGGGTTCTTTGTCACTGTCACTCTAGAGATGGTTGCTAGAGGAGACACCAATTGTCGGATGAATTGATTCAATTCTTCAATCTCTGCCTTCATTCTTACTTTGGAAGACTTCAGGCTCTCTAATTATTCTTCAATGACTTCGTTGGTTGACTTCCATAGACCAACCTTGGTATCATGCCTCACTTCATCGAGGTCTATACAATGCAGTGTAAAATCATCAATAGCCATATCCTCCAATCTTCCCTGTTTGTTGGGCTTTTCTATCTCCATGGTCAAGTGACCTATGGCTGGGTCATGGCCTAATATTGACAGTGACTTCTGTTTCTTGGCTTGAGCCAGTGCTGATCTAGACTGTACCACCAGGGAAATAGTATCTTTTGCTGGAGTACTCTCATCTTTCCTTCATTTCTTCTTCTCCAGGGTGTCCTCCAGCCATGACTTAGTGCTTATTACTTGGGACGCCACCCCCAGTGAATCAATCCTGAACATCTTCCTTTTAACTTGGGCGGCTGCTATTGTAGGTGTAGCAAAATGATTTTTTGGGACTTGAGGGACCAATTTTAGAGAGGCTTGGCTTGTCTCGGTGCTCTTCTTAGCTGCTCTATCTGATTCTGAAGAATCACTACTGCTACTCTCCCCATCTCCCAAATCCACAAGTTGCACTGGAGAGCTACCTGCGGGTAGAAACGTTACACTCACAGGAGTGCTAGGACTAGGATGAGGTGAAGGCAGTGGGGTAACATGGGGGGATGCAACCAGAGTGGTGTGAGAAGTAACTACACTATCTTTTGGTTCTTCTACCTTCTTCTCCTTTTCTTTCTTGTCTTCTATTTGGGTTCCAATCACTGTTCGGGAGCCGTCGTGATAGGTCTTATCCAATGGAATGCTCTTGTCTGGTGGTTGGTCACCTCCTCCCACAGGTTGAGCAGGTCCTTGAGAAATTGCTGGCATCACACTTTTAGTGGTCCCCTGAGTGGAGGAGGAAGCAGCCACTAATGGAGATGCTTGAGTGGGTGTATTTCTTGTTTGTTTCTTTTTAGCTTTCCATTCAACCCATTTTCCTGTTCTCTTGGTAATTTTTTCCATCATTGTCTTTAAGTCCTCCACGACTTCTCCACTAGGCTCAAAACTGATGGAAGTGTTCCTAATTTTGGTTAGATAAGTATTTCTATACATATTCTGACCATCATCTTAAATTCCTTCAACATCCAGGTTAATACCATATGTCTTCACCTACTCAACTGTGAACCTGGCAAAAGCATGGTCACGGCTTTCAAATTCATCTTTGTAGTTATAAAATTAATCTTCAAAGTCGGTGATGTGTCTGACTATGCTTCCAATCTGCAATACATCTCTTGCATAGCCTTTAGGGTCAAACATAGGCCTTATCACCTCGTATGCTTCCAGGTGATATTTGGTTTCAAATGTTTTCAACATGTTCTTGGCATCCGAACGGGATTCACAACTGAAATCCCTGACCTTCATAGGGAATTCATTCCCTTTCTTTCTCAAGCTTGCACTCAATAGGTTCTCATGCACTGCTTGTCTCACCATTTCAATCAGCATGATCATATCACTTGGATATCTTGGCAGCTTCAAGGGGAATCCATCAAAGGCTGCAAGACATAGATAGGAAAATGATGAGAAATGAATGAAGAAATTCCCAAATTGACTAATTACCCCCATTGCTTCTTGGCTGAATCTCCTTTCAGGTCATCCCTGTAATTCCCTGCAAATTCTCATAGTGAAAGCATCATTCACTCAGACATAATCCCCATAGCTGTTATGTAATTACAAACATGGGTAAAATTCATAGCATTTAACATTATCTCATAAATCTTCCAATCTTGGAAGACCAGGCCATATTTGCAGTGATGCCAACATATAGATGAGGAAAGAAGACATATAAAATGTATTGTAGAACTTTGCGGCACGGAGGGCATTGGACAGATTTTCACTTACCTCCTGAGCCCAATCAACATATTATGTACCTGAGCATATTACTTGTACTATGAAGAAGTAATGCTCCATGAAATTTAGGGCTTCGACTTCACCTTTCATYCTGTGAATGAGCACCATAATATCAACAATTTCAGGCTTAAGGTCTGATCCAAATAGGGTCTTTGGCACCTTTCTTTTAGCRTCTCGTGGCTTTTGAAACCATGAGTGCATAATTTCTCTCCTCCACACCATTTTCTTCGCAGAAAACTCAGAAGCCACGTGCGACACTGTTAAGTTGGAGAATTCTTTCCGCTTAGGTACCCGGAAGAAATTCACCACTGTCTGATGATCAATAGATAGAAGCACCGTGTCATCTGGTTGATACATTTGTATATCAATTCTGGAGCTTGGACGGCCACTGGAAACCCTGCCACTTCAGCCAAACCACTTTCTATAAGCTTCTCTGTTATGGGATGAACTGGCTCTGCTTTCAGTCTTTTCTAGAGATCATGTATGTCGTCAAAGAGTAGAGAAGTATCTGTGAGGTTCTACAGAGTATTTTTAATGTCGTTCAGTCCGTCAAAACCAGAGAACCTAGCAGCCATTTTGCTATACAATAATAAGGGCCTTCAAAAACACAAGATATAGAGCTCACAATAAAGATGCTACGAATGCAAATGAGTTTGGCAGAATAATTGAATGATAGCAAAAGAAGAAACAGTGATTTTAAATACTGTTCACATCTCTGGCTTTATAGAAATCTAAATACAACCATTGATTTTTAGCATTAGCACCACACGAACGAATTTATGAAGAAAACCCGTTAACACCATCAATGCGGAGCCCTAACGGATCTCTTGGGGTCTTTTCACTATTCCCATTGCCCTAACGGAAATGTTTTCATTTATTCCACTTACTTTTCCTTTTTCTGTGGACTTACGGAAAATCAGAAACAGGGTGCTCCACTTAGAGAGAATCTGCCTAATATAACATTGGGTGTGTTTCTTTGTTTGTGAAAAATCTCTTTACGGGTGAGAACTCCACTTGCGGAGAAAGCAATTTTCAGTTCTCCGCAAATACTTTATTTTAAAAATTGAAAAAGTGCTTCAAAAACCCATTGTGGGTTCCACCGTAGCACTCCTTCTTCTTTTCTGCCTTTGCAGAAAATTACCTTCATAGGTAGAATTCCGCCATGAAGAAGCTGAATTCCAATTCTCCGCCTTGAGTCTTTCTTGATTCCAAATTTCCTTTTAACTGTTCCCCGTATCCATTTCAATGCTGTAGGTAACAATTTCACTGTCCAAGACCATTTCTTTTCATAATATACTTCTGCAAACATTGCCATTCATACAACACAGAAAATCAACTTCGCTGGTAGAAACCCGCAATGGAGAAGATGATTTCTGAAATTCTGCAAGCCCTTGTTTAACTGTTGAATGGAGAATTCTGCCAGTGATGATTAGTTCTGCAAGGATCAAAATGATGTGAGAACCCACAACAGATTATGCACTAGACTACGCACGGACTTATCATGTGTGAGGGAGAAATCAACCTGGCTAAGGGAATGCGGAGGGAGAAGGGAAAAATGGAAAATCTGATGGTGATTCCCAATTGCTTAAAGGACATCAACCTAGACTCAAACGCGATTAAACTTCACTAAGACGCAAAACATCCACTTTTCTGAAATGGATACCTATTTAAAAGTGGAGGCAACAGCTGGCTCCGACTGGGGACTTGGGTAGATTATACCCAAGTGAGGAACCCAGTATCTCTGGTTTCGCAAGGAAGAACAAAAGGCGGCAACGCAGGAACACCAACAAAAGCAAGCAAAATAGGAAAGGAACAAAAGCAAGGGAAAGGAAACTAACCTAAGGAATTCAAAGCAATAGAACAAAACTATGGTACATTACAGGGGTTACCTATTTTCAATCTGTAATTTGATAAAGCTTCAAATCCTGACCATTGAAGGTCAGTGGTAATACTTCACCATCCTGGTACGCTAGTTTGAAAGAATTGTTATCAAATGCTTGATGAATTATGAATGGGCCTTTCCACAAGGAATCAAATTTCTTGTGCATCCCTTTGGGAGCGCTTCGTTTATCCCACAATAATACGCTATCACCCACCATGAATTTTCTTGGTCTTGCTTTCCTGTCAAATAGATTCTTCACTCGAGTCTGATGCTGAGTGATGTAATCTACTATCTCTGCTCTTTCCTCTTCCAGCTTGGTCAGATACAAGATCCTCTTTTCTAAGATATGTCTGAACATACCATCTTCAATCACCTTTCTGATTTTGCTGGTGGCCAATTCCAGAGGTAATGGGAGACTTTCTTCAGTGGCATAAACTAGCTCAAAAGGTGATACACCAATTGCCCTCTTTGGCGTTACTCTGTCCGCCCACAATGCTTCGTGAAGCTTTTTATGTCAATTTATTTTATTATCCTCCACTAGCTTCTTAATAATATTCACCAAATTCTTATTGCTAGATTCGGCCTGGCCATTTCCCTGTGGAAAGTAATCTGAAGAATGGCTAACAATGATTCCATATTCAAAGCAAAAACTAGTAATCTCAACTGAAGAGAAATAAGCTGTATTGTCCATTACTAACTTATTCAGGATGCCAAACCTGACTAGTATATTATCTTTAAGAAATTCACATACCACTTTTGAAGTTGTTTTCTTCATTGCCTTAGCTTCCACCCACTTGGTGAAATAATCAGTGGCGGTTATTATGAACTGGTGACCAGCGCTGGAAGATGGATTAATTGGGCTGATGAAATCGAGACCCCATTGTTGAAAAGGCTCCTCTATCACTGCAGGCTTCAACGGGAGAGTAGCTAATTGAGGACACCCTGAAAACATCTTGCATTTCTCACATTTTTCTACCCAGGAATAGGCGTCCTTGAACATTCTAGGCCAGTAGTAACATTGTCTTAAAATTTTGAAAGCTGTAACTGAGGATGAGAAATGTCCTCTGCAGGCTTCATCGTGAAAAGTCTTCAGCAACCTCTCTTTTTGTTGTTTATCTACGCATCTGAGGAAAGTACCATCTATTTCCCTTTTAAACAATTTATCATCCCAAATTACGAATTTAGCAACCTTTAATTTTAGCTCTCTTCTTTGTTTCACCGTCAGGCCATCTGGGCATTCTCCGTATGTAAGAAAATAAAAAATATCTTCATACCATATCTCTTGGAGTCCCACGGCTAAGACCAATTGTTTTTCTTCAGATTCCTCTGATCCTTCCAGAATCTTGTTTTCCGCGATTGCTCTACATAAGGCATTTCCCCTTACCAGCTTAGTGGGCTTAATCTCAATGTCGTATTCCTATGTCTTTGCTATCCAAGCTCCTCGAGCAGTGCAACCCACTTCTTGCTGTGTTAACACACTCTTCACCACTACATCTAGGACATAGACCACAGAATGAGAATGCAAGATGTAGAATCATAATTTTTTCAATTCTTTAACTACCGCAAAATCATGTTTCTCGATCTGAGAGTATCTTAATTCATGATTCTTTAAGGGGACACTCATGAAAGCTATAGGGGCCTGAACTCCTTCATCATTACTTTGCATAAGTATAGCTGATAGAGTGTGTTCAGAAGCATAACAGTAGATGATGAAATCCCACCCATAATTTGGATGACTCAACACCGGGGCATTAGTAATAGCATCCTTGATGTTCTGGAAAGCTTGTTTCCCAGGTTCGCTCCATTTAAAATTTGCATTGCCTTTCATCATATCTACAATGCATTGGGTTATCTCTGCAAAATCTGATACAAATCTCCTGAGAAAGTTGACCTGCCCAAAAAATGACTTCACTCCTATTCTGTTCACTGGCAAACTCAACCTTCGAATAGCCTCAACTCGCTCTGGGTGGATCCTGATTCCTTCTTGGGAAACTATGTGACCGAGGAGCTTTCCTTCTATTACACAGAACATAGATTTCTTCGGGTTGAGGGAGATTCCATGATCTTGGCATCTTTGCAAGACCTTCCTCAAGTCTTCTATGTGGTCTTTTCTTTTCTTTGAAAACATGGTGAGATCATCGAGATAAATTACTATGATCCAGTCCTTCAGATCAATGAATGTTTTTCTCATGCATCTTTGAAAAGTAGCACCGGCGTTAATTAGACCAAAAAGCATCCTGTGATATGCAAACGTACCCCAGGGAGTTGTGAACACCGTCTTATGCTGATCTTTCTCTTCCACTTCAACTTGGTTATAGCCCAATAATCCATCAAGCATGGACATCATCTCAGACCCAGCCACCGTTTGCAGCAAATAATCCATATTAAAGAGGGAAAAATTATCTTTAAGGGACACCTGATTCAAATTACAAAAATCAACACAAATCTTGATTTCTCTATTCTTTTTCTGAATAGGCACTATATTGGCTACCCAAGTAGAGTGATGAATTGGATAGATAATCCGAGCCTTCAGCATTTTGTCCACCTCTCAGAATATGGTGTCTTCTATCTTTGGATTATAATTCCTCTTCTTCTAGCAAAAAGGGATGGCATTTGGCTTCAGAGGAATCTGATGTTTCACTTCTCCATCTCTATAACTCTTCAAGTCTTCATAGCTCCAGGTGAAGACATCTCGATACTATGGAAAGAGTTGTTTGGTAGCTTCTTTCTCCTCAGGTGAACAACATTTGCCAATGTTGATCATCTTGGGATTGTCAGTGTCACCGATGTTCACCCCTTCATACTCACCAGTAGTGGGTCCTTTTTTTGTTCTTTTCCGCTTTATATAAGCATCATGTCTATTAAACAATTTCTCCAAAGACACGAAATAAGGTGGGATGATATTACCTCGTAGCTGAATTACTTCATCTTTCTTTTCTTGTAACTCATGGTTACAGTCTTCTTTGTCTTTTTCACTCATTTGGTGCTTAGAGGTAATCTTGTCGCTCTCCAAGAACAACTGCAAACTCTTGTCGTCCTCAAAGACCTGCCAAGAGTCCGTATTGTTTGGAACAGAAGCTCTATAGACAATCTCGATTTGATACTTTTTGTCTTTAAACTCTGGATGAGGCAACAATAAAGAAGCTGAAACTGCTAGGGAATCAGCCTTGGAATTCAACTCTCTTGGTACCGCTTCAATGGAGAAGGCATCCAGACCTTCTATTTCATCCCAGACCCTGTTTCTGTAATTATTCAATCTGTGGTTCTTGACAGAGTATTGTTTTCTAACCTATTTCACCACGAGCTCTGCATTGCCTCTAGCCTTCAGTAGTTTTATTCTCTTTTGTTTTGCTGCTGCGATTCCAAGTAACAGAGCCTCATATTCTGTGGTGTTGTTGGTGTTCCCGAATTCCAATTTAAAGGCCATAGGCTCAGGTTCACCTTGAGGAGAGATCAACATGATGCCTACATCAAATCCTGATGATGAACAACTTCCATCAAATTCCAGAGTCCATACGTCTGTCTGGTTGCTTTCTTCACATGAAGTTCTTTCATCTGGGTCCTCATTTCTTTCTTTTCTCAGAGCTTCCTCTGTAAACAACATGTAATTACTGAACTCTAACTCTTGGTAGAGTATCTGGGCCTTAGGATCATCAGATTTTAGGATGGTGAATTTGGCTTTTTCCTCAGGCTCCAACTTAACTTTCTTATTCCCAATCGTTATTATAGCCTGAGACCAGTTCAACTTTATCTCACCTCCTAAGTCTCTACAGAAACTTCTACCCAAGAGGAGACCATAGCTTGCCAGGATGTCTACCACTAAGATTGTCAATAAAATCTTCTTTTCAGGATGTGAGGCCAAAGCTACCTGGGCATCCTTAATTTTTCCTAGCAAGGGAACCTGTTTGGCATCCATCAAGTAACATTTACCATGTACTTTTGTGAGGCTAAGACCTAAAGCTTTGGCCACTGAATAGGGCATGACATTATCTGATGCTCCTGAATCTATTATACAATTACTTAGCTTACATCCATTAATGTATAATGAAACATAGAAGGGATCGGGTTTCTTCCTAGGAGAAGTAGCTAACACAGTACATTCTTCTTGATGAAACAAATTAGCTGTCAATGTTTCATCTTCTTCTTCCACAGTCACATTGTGATTCAAATTGAAGACATTCCCCTTACATATCTCCACTATTGTTTTCAATTTAGAAGGATGTGAAGCTAAATAATCTATAGGGGAAATCTGAATCTTTGATTCTTCACAAAACTGGATAAAATCAAAAGGTGTTTTATCCTTACCCATTTGAGAGATTGAGGCTCCTTGATCAGCATGGGCATTTCTTGTAGAAGGAACAGAGTCACTTTTGAGAGGTTGGCTCGAGGATTGGTTCTTCAACTTCTGCCCCTGGGTGAGCACTTTATACGAAGTCCCATCTATGGTAGCATAGCATTCACCTTTGGTCTCAGAGTCAGATACATACTCCACAAATAAATTTCTGGAGTCGCCATTGGAGTATGTATCCAAATCTGCACAAGGAACTGCTACATTCAGCTCATTGCTGGCTAACAACTACATCATACAGACAGTCTCTGGGTAGTTTTCACCATCATGATCTATAGTCCAAGGAAACATGCACAGGTTCCCTTTCTTGGGTGCTGCCTCAATCTGCAACCTAGGTTGGGGGCCTATAAGCTGTAAAAACTTATTATCAGCACTTTTTCCTGACACATTCTGAAAATTCCACTGATATGAATTGTTGAATCCCGGAAACTACTTCTTGATTGCTACCAAATCGTTTGACATCTTCTGGAGCATCTCATCAGATGACATAGTATTGTTGGAGCTTCCTTTGGTTTGAATCTCCCTTTTCCACTTTCCCGTGGAGATCAAGTCATCTTCACACTCAATGGCTCTTCTTTGTGCGTCTGCTAGATCAGTAGGGCATGCCTGCCTTAAATCATAATTAATGTCTGGAGGCATCACACTTATGAAAAACATTTTAAGGTTACCAGCAGTAGGCCTAGCAGCAGCAGGGATTCTACTGGTAATCTTGTTGAAACTAGCTACGAAATCCCTCATACTCATGTGAGGCTGCTTCTTGATAGATGCCAATTGTGTTAATAGGGCATGCTCATCTTCTGCTATCTTGAATCGGGCTTCAAATGCCATCCGCATCGTATCCCAGCTTGTGATAGAGCCATCATCCAGATGGTAGAACCAATCTGCGGCACTCTCTGTCAGAGTCTCAATGAATAATCTTACAGCAACGTCCTCATGTGCCACCCCCAGGATGTGAGTGTCTGCAAAGAATGCTTTAATATGTTCATTTAGAGTGACCTTTCCATCACCAGAAAACTTAGGAAAATTCTTTCTTGACCCCGCAGGAAGTGGATGGTACGCCGCTAACACTAAAGGTCCAACTGCTGCAGCCCATGGAGCAGCCATGACAACCCTTGCACTATATGGTGGAAAATTAACAATCGGGGGAGTATTGATACCGTGAAGAGTCAATACCTGGAAAGTGTTTTGTGAAGTAATTTTATTCCTAACAGGGGAAGCCGGTCTACTCTGACTCTTCTTTTAGGAACCTCTAGGATGGGAAAACCAAGTTCTTCTAGCTTGTCAATTGTAGGATCTCGCCCACCCTGTTCTCTGGTACTCCTGAGGAACTTTGTGCGTTCCAGGGTGCTGAGAAGAGTTTAATACTAGGCTTCTCTTCATGCTTGTCTTTCTTCTCTTTGGATATTCCTCCTTTGAACAGCTCTTTCTAAAGCTTCCATCCTTCTTTCTTCTTCCTCTAATACCTGGCTCACATTTCAGTAATGCTCAGTGTTCCTCCTATATCTCCAAACAAATGTATTGAGAGATGAGCTTATGTCTTCTTGGTCATCTTGAAAACCAAGGTTTGGTTGGAGTACTGGAAAGATATTCTCATGAGGGAGTACCATTTTTCCTCATGATACGATGTACTGGTCTAGTGGCTATTCAGTTTCCCCAGTGGAGTCACCAAAAATCTGTTAGTAAATAGATTTTTCCTTTCTTATTTCTTATAATAATAACTCTTAATGCCCAGACAATGAACAATATCTGAATACAATAGTTGAAAACCCGCTCTATGATTGCTGGCTTTTCTCTGAATTGGAAGGTATAGCTCCCTTATGGAATGATATGCAATTAATGATGTTTTGATTTTAAACTAATAAGGGGGTATGCTCTTAACCCGAGAGAAGAAGAGGCTAAACCGAATCAAGCCTAAACAGGACTCAATCCAGGCAAGGAGGGATTTAATCTACAGACCAAGATGCATAAGTCACAAATCTTATGAACTCATACACTCAGCATCAACTAATTTATGGCTATTGCTTAAGAAGATTGAGATGAAATACTAAAGATTTCTATTTAGTCTTTCTTTAAATATCCCACAACACATCCTACTGAGTTTTATTCCCATCTTTGCAACAAAAGTAAGAAACATCCTTTTCTTCTTACTGTAACTTAGATTTAAAGAAAGAACCATCTAACTACAGCTCTACACTAATGGAACAAAAAATCTTTGACATAAAACACTTTCAATTGTCTCTGCAACATCAAGTATCCCACACCAAAAATTTGCTGACCTTTCATTAATCTTTCAACTTCATACATATAGAGCTAGGGGATGACCGTTACATAGGGAGTTTAAGTTCATCTCCTTCTAAATGATAGATGGAAAGAAACCACTTTCGTCGCTAACTAATTACAAGGGAAAAGAAACGGAAAAGAAAAGGGGAAGTTAAATCATTTGGCCTCCTTCTCTTTTTCCATCTTTGTCTGATAAGCTTTGGCAGCAACCACTATTGGAACTAACTCTTCATGTCTGGACATGTAGACATTGGTATATCTTAAGAGCCACTGGGAATGATCTTTAGCCACCTTCTTTGTTGCATTTAAATACTTTGGCAGCTCTTCCATGGCCATGTGTATGTGCCCGCTCAGCTTTTGCAGTTCAGTAGCTCTGTTCGTGCCACTTGCAGACGCATCGATCAAATTGTCTAAGGACTTAGAGAAATTCTCTTTCATTACATTGACATCAATTGACACCTTCTTCTATCCGCTAGTTTGGGATTCTATATGGAGTTCCCTTATTAGCTCAAATTGCCTGTTCTAGACTTCACTTATTTTGTTCCCAGTTTCACTAAGTCCTTTTTCTGTGAATAGTATCATTTTAGAAATAAACAATATACTTTTAAGCCATTCAACTATAGGCTCACTTCCTATTGATATAAATTTTGCCTCTATGGCTTCTTTCCCTTTCATTTGTAGGATCATCTTCAAGAGGGTACCGCATTCATTACTCTTCGCTCTTTCTCCTACCAGAGCATTACTGTTTGTCAGAATGCTTTCTTTTTATTTCTCCAACCTTACAATATTTCTCCCAATCTATTCTATAATAGTAACCCCATCTTCTCTGACCTTTTCAATCCACTCTTTACTTATCTGACTGAAGTGCCTGTCTTCCTAGAGTTGGGAAATGAGAGCTTGCACTTCGGCGGCTGTGGGGTTCTTTGTCACTGTCACTCCAAAGATGGTTGCTAGAGGAGACACCAATTGTCAGATGAATTGATTCAATTCTTCAATCTCTTCCTTCATTCTTACTTTGGAAGACTTCAGGCTCTCTAATTTTTCTTCAATGAATTGGTTGGTTGACTTCCATAGACCAACCTTTGTATCATGCCTCACTTAGCCGAGGTCTATTGAATGCAGTGTAAAATCATCAATAGCCATATCATCCAATCTGCCCTCTTTGTTGGGCTTTGCTATCTCCATGGTGAAGTGACCTGTGGCTGGGTCATGGCCTAATATTGACAGCGACTTCTGCTTCTTGGCTTGAGCCAGTGCTGATCCAAACTGTACCACCAGGGAAATAGTATCTTTTGCTGGAGTACTCTCATCTTTCCTTTGTTTCTTCTTCTCCAGGGTGTCCTCCAGCCATGACTTAGTGCTTATTACTTGGGATGCCGCCCCCAGTGAATCAATGCTGAACATCTTCCTTTTAACTGGGGTGGCTGCTACTGTAGGTGTAGCAAAATGATTTTTTGGGACTTGAGGGACCAATTTTAGAGAGGCTTGGCTTGTCTCAGTGGTCTTCTTAGCTACTCCATCTGATTCTGAAGACTCACTACTGCTACTCTCCCCATCTCCCAAATCCATAATTTGTACTGGAGAGCTACCCGTGGGTAGCAACGTTACACTCACAAGAGTGCTAGGACTAGGTTGAGGCAAAGGCACTGGGGTAACATGGGGGGATGGAACCAGAGTGGTGTGAGGAGTAACTACACTATCTTTCAGTTCTTCTGCTTTCTTCTCCTTTTCTTTCTTCTCTTCTATTTGGGTTCCAATCACTAGTCGGGAGCCATCGTGACAGGTCTTATCCAATGGAATGCTCTTGTCTGGTGGTTGGTCACCTCCTCTCGTAGGTTGAGTGGGTCCTTGAGAAATTGCTGGCATCACACTTGTAGTGGTTCCCTGAGTGGAGGAGGAAGCAGCCACTAATGGAGATGCTTGAGTGGGTGTATTTCTTGTTCATTTCTTTTTAGCTGTCCATTCAACCCATTTTCCCGTTCTCTTGGTAATTTTTGCCATCATTGTCTTCAAGTCCTCCACGACTTCTCGACTAGGCTCATAATTGATGGAAGTGTTCCTAATTTTGGTTAGATAAGTATTTCTATACATATTCTGACCATCATCTTCAATTCCTTCAACATCTAGGTTAATACCATATGTCTTCACTTGCTCAACTGTGAACCTGGCAAAAGCACAGTCACGGCTTTCAAATTCATCTTTGCAGTCAGAAAAATAATCTTCAAAGTCGGTGATGTGTCTGACCATGCTTCCAATCTACAATACATCTCTTGCATAGCCTTTGGGGTTGAACATAGGCCTTATCACCTCGTATGCTTCCAGGTGATATCTGGTTTCAAATGTTTTCAGCATGTTCTTGGCATCCGAAGGGATTCGCAACTAAAATCCTTGACCTTCATAGGGAATTCATACCCTTTCTTTCTCAAGCTTGCACTCAACAGGTTCACGTGCACTGCTTGTCTCACCATTTCAATTAGCACGATCATATCACTTGGATATCTTTGCAGATTCAAGGGGAATCCACCAAAGGTTGCAAGACGTAGATAGGAAAATGATGAGAAATGAATGAAGAAATTCACAATCTGACTAATTACCTCCATTGCTTCTTGGCTAAATCTCCTTTCAGGGCATCCCTGCAATTCCCTAGAAATTCTCATAGTGAAAGCATCATTCACTTAGACATAATCCCCATAGCTATTATGTAATTGCAAACATGGGTAAAATTCGTAGCATTTGACATTATCTGGGAAATCTTCCAATCTTGGAAGACCAGGCCATTTTTGCAGTGATGCCAACATATAGATGAGGAAAGAAGACATATAGAATGTATTGTAGAACTTTGCGACACAGAGGGCATTGGACAGATTTTCACTTACCTCCTGAGCTTAATCAACATATTGTGTACCTGAGCATATTACTTGTACTATGAAGAAGTAATGCTCCATGAAATTTAGGGCTTCGACTTCACCTTTCATTCTATGAATGAGCACCAGAATATCAACAATTTTGGGCTTAAGGTCTGATCCAAATAGGGTCTTTGGCACCTTTCTTTTAGCACCTCATGGCTTCTAAAACCATGAGTGCATAATTTCTCTCCTCCACACCATTTTCTTTGCAGAAAACTTAGAAGCCGTGTGCAACACTATTAAGTTGGAGAATTCTTCCCGCTCAGGTACGCGGAAGCAATTCACCACTGTCTGATGATCAATAGATAGAACCACCATGTCATCTGGTAGTATAATATGTCTGGTGTCTGGTTTGTAATGGTTGATACATTCATATATAAACTTTGGAGCTTGGACGGCCACTGGAAACCCTGCCACTTCAACCAAACCACTTTCTATAAGCTTCTCTGTTATGGGATGAAATGGCTCTGCTTTCGGTCTTTTCTGGAGATCATGTATGTCGTAAAAGTGTGAAGAAGTATCTGTGAGGTTCTGTAGAGTAGTTTTAATGCCATTCAATCTTTCAAAACCGGAGAACCTAGCGGCCATTTTTCCATACAATAATAAGGGCCTTCAAAAACAAAAGATATAGAGCTCATAGTAAAGATGCTACGAATGCAAATGAGTTTTGCAGAATAATTGAATGACAGAAAAAGAAGAAACAGTGATTTGAAATACTGTTCACATCTCTGGCTTTATAGAAATCTAAATACAACCGTTGATTTTTAGCATTCGCGCCACATGAATGAATTTATGACAAAAACCCATTAACACCATCAATGCGGAGCCCGAACGAATCTCTTGGGGTCTTTTCACTATTCTCATTGCCCTAACAGAAACATTTTCATTTATTCCACTTACTTTTCCTTTTTCTGTGGACTTGCAGAAAATCAGAAATAGGGTGCTCCACTTAGA
>MU227912.1:3269924-3292020 GCA_018584345.1 Thuja plicata | reverse complement strand
ATATATATATATATATATATATATATATATATATATATATATATATATATATATAGGTGTGTGTGTGTGTGTGTATGTAATAAAATAAATTATATAATAATATGCAAGATATTGTATCTATTTTATTTTTTGGTTTAATTGAATGTGGATTTAAAAATATAATTAATTAGATTTAATTTGTTAATCTTTTTTTTATGATGGATCGTTTATTTTGATTTGGAACATTGATTGTGATTTGAAACTTCTATTGAAAATCTAAAAAAATTCCTACACATTACTTAATGAACTCTAAAATATTTACTTATGTACACTAATATATAAGATATTAAAATATCAATATTTTTCAAAAAATGCATTCAAAAAATACATTTAAAAAATATTACTAATAATGAAACTCAACTCATACCTTTAAAAAGTCCAGTTACAAAGTACAATAATTAGATGTTCTGTAACCATGAACTTTCTCTTCTTTATTAATTATATTTGACTATAGTAACTAAAAAGAATTTAATATCAAAGAATATTTGATTTAATGTCAAAATCTATATTGTAGAGTGAGTTCAAAACTTAAAACAAAACAACAAATTTGATGTTATTGTAAAAAAATTTCCATTTTTTAGCCATAGCTTCCTTGCTTTCTTCCCCTTTCCTCTCAAATTTCCCCAGAACCCCTGAAATACCATTCTGCATACTTCCTTCCTTAAACACCCAACCCCAAATTCCACATATCCAAGCCCTATATCCCTGATTTATCTAATTTTAGGGTTTGCCCTAACTTTTTTGCTTCTCAGCCAATCGCCACCAAATTTGGCCACAAGGTTCATTTCCTAATTCTGTTCCTTTGTCCCTCTTGGACTGCTCATCCCATTCTGCCTCCCCACCCCTGAAACCCTCATTTCTATTTTTCCATTTTCATCATAAAGTGTCCAATCACTCGTCAAACCTCCATTAACCATCTGCATTTTTCCCAAATCCAAGTTTTCCCTAATTGAAAAAATTTCTGTTTCTATTGTTCTACCCATTTCAAAAAAAAAAATCTCGCTTTATGGTTGTCACCCGTACAGGAGAAAAAATCATGGAGGAGGAACTTGCATCCCTCAAGACCAAACTTCAAGATTTGGATGACAAATTTCTCAGTCTCACTCTTCAGCATTCAGCCATGAACCGAAACAATTCTAGAGATACTGGGTTCTCTTCTGGCAATTTTCGTGGACCAAAGCTTGATTTTCCTCGCTTCGATGGTGCTGATCCGACTGGATGGATTTACCGGGCAGAGTAGTATTTCAGCTTGCATAATACTCTAGATATCAACAAACTCCATCTTGCATCTTTTATTTGGAACATGAATCTCTTCAATTGTTCTGTTGGTACATCAAGGCTAATAAAGACCCAACATGGAAAAAATTGTGCACATTCATTTTGTAGTGCTTTGGCCCTAGTTCTTTTGATGACTTCACAGGATCACTCACTAAACTTCGCCAAACAGGCACAGTAAGAGAATACCAGACAAAGTTTGAAAAATTAGCTAATCACATAGAGGGATTGTCTAAATAATTCTTCCGTAGTTATTTTTTCAGTGGTCTGAAGGATGAACTTTGGTCTGAAGTAAAAATGTTCCGGCCCACTACAGTGATGGAAGACCTTGCATTGGCTAAGTCAGTAGAGGACAAGATTAGTGCTCTACAACATTTCAGATCCAATTTTTTTCCATTCTAAAATATGGGTTCTCCACACCCTCAAGTCACGCCAGCTCCCAGAACTACTCCTATCAAGCACTTGTCTAAAATAGAGATGCGGGCCAAACGAGAAAAAAGGATTTTTTATAATTGTGATTTGAAATGGTCTGGGGGCCATAGATGTATTCAACAAAATCTCTATCTCCTTGATGTGAATTCTCCACCTGAACTAGAAGAGTATGTAGATGCTCACGAAATAGTAGATGATGAGGTTGAGCCTCAACAACTGCTTGCTGAACTTCCTTCACCAGAAGCCCAACCAGAGATATCTATCCATTCTTTGGTAGGAGTCACTACTCCACAAACCATGCAGGTCTAGGGTTTCTTCAAGAAGATCCCTCTTACTATACTCATTGATTCTGGTAGCACTCATAACTTCATTGACCCCTGACTAGCCAAACAGGCTGATTTCTTTATCCATCCCTGCTCTAGCTTTGAAGTCATGATTGCCAATGGGGGCACTTTGCCTTGCAAAGGGAAATTTTGCAATGTGTGTCTCTCTATTGGAGATTATAACCTGCACTCTGACATGTTTTCCTTTCCCTTAGGTAGATGTGATGTGGTTTTGGGTGCCCAATGCTTACGCACTCTTGGACCCATTCTATGGGATTTTGCTAAACTTTGGATGCAATTTTCATCCAATGGGAAACAACACATTTTGAAAGGCTTACAATTGGGGTCTCTCAGCATCATCAATTCACATTGTATGGAAAATCTTCTTAAGAATTATTTACATGGTGTCATCGCTCAGCTCCATTCCATTCAGATGCAGCCATCAGCGATCTCTAGTACTCCTGCAGATCTACAACAAATTTTGAATAAGTATTATGGTGTATTTAATGAACCTATAGGATTTCCCCCTTCTTTCCTAGAGGACCACCATATTCAACTCCTTCCTGGCAGGATTTCGCCCAACATCAAGCCCTAGCACTACCCATTTCATTAGAAGACCAAAATCGAGATGCTTGTTTGTGACTTACTGAAGCAAGGTATTATTCACCCTAGTACCAGTTCCTTTTCTTCTCCAGTTATGCTTGTCTGCAAAAAAGATGGGTCCTGGTGACTCTGCATTAATTTCTGTGCACTTAATCATCTCACCATAAATGATAAGTTTCCCATTATGGTTGTTGATGAACTTCTTGATGAGCTTCATGGCGCTCATTTTTCTCCAAGTTGGATATTCGTTCTGGGAATCACAAAATTAGGGTTAATGAGGAGGATATCCCTAAAATAGCTTTCTACACACATGATGGTCACTATAAATTTTTAGTCATGCCCTTTGGCCTCACTAATGCTCCTTCAACATTTCAGGTAGTGATGAATAAAATATTTCGGTCATACCTCCAAAAATTCATTTTGGTCTTCTTTGATGATATCCTCATCTATAGCAAAACCTGGGCTAAGCATCTCCATCATTTGGAGCTCGTAATGCAACTCCTCTCTGATCATCAACTCTGTGAGAAATAGTCTAAATGTGTCTTTGGCCAGGAGGAAGTGGAGTATCTTAGGCATATTTTTGCACACCAAGGGGTTCGGGTGGATCCTACAAAAATAGATACCATGAAAAATTGGCCGCATCCTCAAACTCTTAAGAGCCTTCAGGGTTTTTTGGGGCTGACTGATTATTACCAAAAGTTTGTCAAGAATTATGCAAATATTGTAGCACCATTGATAGCTATGTTAAAAAGGGATGCTTTTTCTTGGACCCATGTGTTGACAGGACTTTGGTGACTGGGTCCACCAACAGTCATAAGTTGTCACCGGGTATCGGGGTACCGGCCAACTTCGACTGCAAATGTTATCTCGGGAAATGAGATTTCCCGGGCCTCCAAACACCTAGGTATTGGGTCATGACGGTGCGGGGCTCAGTTGGGAGATGTGACTATTTTTGAGGGGGATAGCTGGTTTCTTCAACTTGTTTCTCTCCATGGATTCAGGAAGGTGAGGTTTCTCCAAGAATTCTACACTTAGCAAATAAATCAAAAAATATCCTGCAGGGTTAGAAGTATTCCATCTACTTATAGTTATGTTTAAACATCCCATACATCAATAATGTTCTGATAT
Source organism: Thuja plicata (assembly GCA_018584345.1). Classification (NCBI taxonomy): domain Eukaryota; kingdom Viridiplantae; phylum Streptophyta; class Pinopsida; order Cupressales; family Cupressaceae; genus Thuja; species Thuja plicata. Next base: position 3,288,220 of record MU227912.1, on the reverse strand, counting down.
ACTATACTCAATACCAAAAAAATACACAACCATCAGTTCATATTTGATCAGTAGCAAGGGAAAGAAGGTCGTTAATCTACTTAAAATATCAGAGCAGAAGACATGAAGAACATTTAAACATAAAATACCATTAACTTGGAAGACCAGGTACCAACAGCATCATTGCAAGAACCATCTCTTCTTCATCAATATTTCTTCCAGCAAGCACTAGTGCATGGTACAATGGTGGCTCCCAAGGAGAATCTAACTGTTAAAAGCTTAAAAGACCAAGGAGCATTAAGCTCTGCAATAGAAAAGAAAATACTACTTCTCTATTACTATGGACTACAAAATCATCAATTTTTCTGACTCTTGGAAAAGGGCCAGACTTACTATTTATACATATTTTCATCTAACCCTAACCCTAACCCTATTTTACATTACACTGTACAATAGAATATATTATCTGAGGGCCGGTATTACCTGCGCCACCCTACAAAAGACCTTGAGACGGAATAGGCCTGACATGTCAGAGGAATGAGACAAGAAGGTGGAGTGGAAGAATTAGCCTCGAGAAGAGAGCTAGGAAAGAGAAGGAAGAAATCTGATCCCCCGGGGATCGAGGCTACATGCCTCATAAATGGGAAATGCGGTGCCCTGTCTCCAATGTGCCAGGTGTATATCCAAAGCGGCGCCTCGAGAAGTCCATCTGTCAGAAAACCAACTGTTGATCTGACATTCCTTGATGTAGCCAACTACCCTCTGATAGTCTTTATTAACCACTTTTTAAAGTGACCGGTCAGCCTCGGGGACCGGGACATGGATCACTTGAAAGAATACAAAATTTAGGATCCGGGACTCTGGGATCCAGGAACTTACATTCTGAAAGAATAAAGAATAAAAAATATTTGGGTTTTCTCTGGCCTTTGGAGAAAATTTATTGTTGCTTGTTATCATTGAAGGTTTGGAGGAGGTGGGAGATTCCATCCTCATCAATCTCTTTGAGGCCGGACCGCCGGTATTTGGCCACCTCAATCTGTTCTCCTAGCTCCGAAACATTATTCTTGAATTCATCAGCCATTTTTGCCGCATCATGGCCACTAAGGATCATGTGAGTTAATCTTTCCATTTGAGTCCCATCCACTCCTTCTGGGGATTTATATCTTGACTCCATTAATTCATCAAACTTCTCCAAAAGGTATTCCTCCGGAGTGCATGTATTAGTGCTAAATGGGTCAGCTCTGGAGACCTTTGTGACGAATTCCTTGTACATATTTGAATAATACTGGACCGAGTTGACTTTATCATGCAAAACCCCTACTAGTTGCTTGAGCACCTCCAATGTGAGGTCAAGTTTGGAGTGTTGGGTTTTCAAAAAATTGAATGATTCTTCTCCCAGAATCCCAGACTCAAAAACCATTTCCTCCCCAAGACTGAGGATTTCTTCAAGTTTTACCTTCCATGCTTCATTATTTTCCATATCACCCTCCCATATATTAATGACAATTTCCTCCTAATGCAGAACATGTCGAGCCACATACAAATCTGGGAGGGTGGATACCAGGAAGCGTCGTGTGTTTCCTACCTGCAAAGCGACCCACTCATCGACCGCTTGGGCCTTCTTCTTCATTTCTCGCAGGGAGTCAATGTCACTCTATGGTAATGGCACATCAGATGTGGAGGCCTTCAAAGGAATGGCACTAATAGGTCGGGCCAGCTCAGTAAGCAATCCCATAAGGTTCGCAATCTTTTCCTTTTTCGCTTTGAGCCTTTGGGCCTCCTTTTCATATCAGGCCTCCACGGCTCTTGTCACTTCTTTCAATAGGTTCACTTCGCCCTATTTTCCTCTTTTTCCTAGTGATATCTCTGTGATATCATAATCCCCGGCCTCGGCAGTTGCCTCATCAGCATCTCGGGGAGGTGTTGCAATAAGTGCAACTGTTTCTCCACCCGGCCCGGTTCAAAGAGTATGAACCGTCTTGGCTTTCTTGGACTTTGGTGGGCCCTGGACGTGAGCCATCATTTCGGCTAGGGAGAGGTGAGCTTTAGGGGTGGATAGAGCCTTTCTTTTCTTTCTTTCAGCCAACCACTGAGGTGGCAGGGGTGGCTTTTTTGCCAAATTTTGTTCCTTAGGTTCTTCCCTGGTGTCCTGTTGTTGTTCCTCCTCAGTGGTGTAAGTCTCGTCAGGCTCTTCTTCTTTATCTTGGGCTTCGTCGAGAACATTTCCCCTGGCAAATTTTATTTCCTCTGCCTTCTCCTCTGTATCTTTAGCTTCATCTGGACCCTCATTGGCTTTCCCAGGGGTTTCCTCCTCTTGTTGTTTTGTTTGTTCTTCAGCCTCTGTCGCTGGGATTTCTTCTATTGGTATAAACTTTGGCAATGGGGGAGGTACCGGGCCAAGATTTAGCATTTGGGGCGCGGTTATTACCCGCCCAAACGTCACCCCAGGGAGTGGCACTTGAAACATGGCTACTGAAGTTACGGTTGCTCCCGTAGGTCTGATTCCCTTAGCGGATGCCATTTGTTCACTCTGCTTCTGCTGGTCCACCCCCGTATCTTGTATCTATGGGACTTCAAAGGCAATCTCCTGCTCTATTTCCTTCTCTTCTTCCATCTGCTCTTCCTACTCCTGTGCAAGTTTTTGTTCCTTAGCTTCCTCTTGTGCTGGGACTTCAGCCTTTGTTTGCTCGATGTCCCCCTATAGATTACCGAACTTGTCAGTTGAAAAAACATCATCAAACTCATCCTACAGAGGAGGGTTGGCTGGGACATCAACAGGCTCTGGTTCCTTTTCTAGCTCTAGGGATTTAGAAGAAAGGATCTCAACTTGTGGGGTCTAGGGCATCCCCAGCTCTGGCTCCTTCTTGGGCTTTGGGTCAAGCCTCCTCTTCCTTCGGGTAACTAAGGGAGGCCTTACATCCCTTATTACTACTTGTTCTGTCAGGTCCACCCCTGTTGCCTTAATCATCAAGGCTGCTAGTGAAGGGGAGGAGGGAGGACGAATTGGTCCAGCCATAAGCACCGGAGTAGCCAGCCGTGTGAACAGATTCTCCCACATTTGCTGGGAGGCTGCCACTGATTGCCTTATTTGTTCTTTGATGGGGACTTCTTGCGAGTTTGGAGTTGTCGCTATTCCTTTTCCTTTATCTACTCCCTGCAAAGAAGTCCCAGCCCCCGCAGTCAACTTTGGTATCAGCTGGGCTGCCCGACAGACATTCCCAGGGCACATCTTCTTGAAGTAGAGCTGGATGCGTTCAACTACATTTTGAGTAAACTCTTCAATCGTGGGCCCTTCCTAGGCATCCCAATTCACTGGTGGAAGGGCCAATTTATCGATCCTATTTTCTCTGTACTGGGGATCCTCCATGGAGCCAGTGTCCGAGAAGTCTTCTAGGAATCTCTAGAGCTTTAATCTCTCCATCATTCCTGTAGTCATTCTGACATAATGCCACCCCCAGACTTCCACATCATCTTGGCAGTCTTCCTAGAAGTCTTCCATGTGATACTGGTGGGGTTCTGAGACCTGCGGAAGTGTCGTTAAAATCTTTCCATGCGGATCAAATTATTTCCGCACCAAGTAAAATTCTGCCAGGTTATAGCATTTAAGCTCATTATCCACCTCTTTTGTGGTGGCCAGACTGCATGAATAATTTCCACAAGTGATTGGGAATGGAATATTTGTTACCTTTTTTAAGGCAAAGAGTGCATGCAGCTCCATTATTTGCCTATAATATTCTAGGAGAATTATCTTATCCCCGTAGTGTTTGGGCAACAAGTAGGGTTTTTTGGAGAAGCCGGTCACCCTAATGTATGTATGTTGTTGAAGTTATATATAATAATGTCTGTAAATCTGGACCAAATTCATCACCTATGTGGATAGGCGGTATCCTGCGTCCCGGGTGGGTGTGAGTAGGTGGTAGTAAATGAAGGCATTGTTTACCTGAAAAAAACTAGGGAAGCTGGCCTCCCATTGTATCTATGGGAAGTGATCCCAAGGGGCATTCTGTCCCGGCCCGATCCCAAGCATGCTCTCTATAAGTAACCCATTGGTGTGGGGCCGTTGTTGTGCAAGGGCCCAGAGAACATAAGAAGTCATATAAAAGTTCTTCTTCTTGGCTAGTTGGAGGAACTGGGAGTCCACATGGTTGGAGATTATGGTAGTCCAGTCAAAATACTCCTCGCCCGTGCTGATACCCAGAAAAAAGTAGTACATCCACCTGGGAAATTCTATGGCATGTTGTTGTTCGAAGACCTGGCATAAGGCTATCATCCCCATTTGGATGCTTTCTTTAAATTTGGCCCTGGGGATTTCCAGCTTCATCCTCTTGGGATCCTTCTTCACGGTCTTTAGCCAATGATTGTTCATGTATATACGGGCCACTTCCTCCAACTGAGTGAATTGGGCCAAGGCATCTGACCGGGTGACTACGATTGGTTTGTCAAATTGGGGGATCCCCAAGCCCCTCTAGAAGGTATCAGGATTGAGGGACACCATGGGAGTAGGGTACCCTATTGGCTCCGGGGCTGCGAGCATAACAACCCGAATAGATGTGTTTTAGTACACCGCGAGAGTGAGAATGAGCTCTGGTGTCTACATAGAGAACGGGAAACAAACTACCTTGAGAATCTCAGAGTTCCCAATTTGAATGGCCAATGGATCTCTGGCCTGTCTCTGAATGTACATAATCTTCACCAAGGCCTGCATTTCTGGCCATGTTTCGACGCTGGTGTCGGTGATAAACTGGACTTTGGACTCGATCTTTGAGCCTGCGATGACTCCATCTTTTACATATTTTAGGCTCATGGGCAATTTCTCCAAGGCCTTTTCTAACTTAGATCTAACTGACACCCTGGTAACCACCATGGAGGGTAAGTCTAGACTTCCGAGTGGTGAGGATGTGGAAGCATCAGACATATTTGCAATTTTGTTGTTTTCAAAAACCTGCGAGGTGAGGTGACCATCAAAATGCATAGATAAATAAATATTTTGGGGGTCTGGAGAGCTTACCATCGTGTTGTTTGCTTCCCCTGAGAAAGTTAGTTTCGTTCAAAAACTCCAGAAAGCATACATTCATATTACAAACTTAGAAATTTAACTAATCATCTGGGTCCGGGGGTTTCTTCATACTTAGCAAAAAGAGGACACGGGATGGGTGATGGCAAGAGACCCGGAGCCCGGGGAAGTAACCATTGGAAGGTGTGTACAAAAAGCAAGCCGTTAGACCCACGTGGGCGCCACGTGGGTGAGTAATAAATGAGAGTTATGGTGACGATGATGGATCCAACTGTCTGAATGCGCGAAAGGTGAAGGCCACTTGGATAAGTTTAAATGCACGCATGGGAAATAAATGAAAGTTAGGCTAGTTTACAAAGGAGAGAGAAAACCACCTATTTGAAACTGGCTGAGAGCCAAGTTTGAACAGGTGGTATTTTGCACAGTGCGAGCTCGCGGACTAGAAACTAGCAACAGATGCAGCATGACGATCTTGCTAGGCTACCAGGTAGGATACACACAGAATATATATCAAAGCTGAAGAGTATATACATGCAGACTGGAAGGATACACAACAAATATATATCAAATTTACATATATACAGAAATCATAGAGTGGTTACTCACAAAAACCAGACAATGTATAGAATACTTACAACTTTCTACACCATCTACAGACTAGACTACATCTGCACAGAGGGCGAGCAACCCTCTGTCAGAGCCGACCCACCAACAGGCGGTAAACCAAAAAGAAACTCAAGGCAAACAAAAAAATGAGACAACACAAAAAAAAAAAAAAAAACCAGAATGAAGGAAAGCCGAGCGGGAGGAAAGGCACCAACCTGAAAATGAAGAAAGGCAAGGAAAGGAAACCGCCGTGAAAGATTTGTAACAGCTTCAACTGTCAGGTGGTCACTACTTATCACCACAAACCACCCACAATTGCTTAAGAATGCTCAGAATGGTTAGCACTGGATTATCGCTAAATCATTGTAAATCACTTTGATTGCTCAAGTGTTTGATCACGGTAAATGTGAAAATGATAGGTAACTTCTATTTATACCTGCAGTAAAATCCAGTCACCTTTCCTTCTATAAACTCTGGATAGACAAACCTCCAGACTCTGGGCCTGGGGATTCCATGCGACAATATCACCTTGAGGAAAGAAGACATCATGGCAAAAAATATTATAGTCTGGAATCTGATTCTCGACAAAGGAGGATCAACTCTGGGCTCAGAGACACGAGAGACCAACAAAACAAAATAACACTGCGAAGAAGAAAACCCTGGAGAAGGAAAACAAAGGAAACAAAGGCAAAGACAAGGAAAGAGCCAAAAGTAGAAATCAAAAAAGGGGGACCCAACATTTTGCACACAAAATGTAGGGATGGGGATGCAGGGCATAACAAATGGTGACTATCTAGGAAAAATGCTTTAGCGCATTTGAGAACTACAGAATCTTTGGTTAGCAAAACTAGAACAAGTCACTACTTGAAGTATCTTACATGCAAAGAGTGATACGTCTGAGAAAATCTGGCCATGCGGGATCTAGCCCATGATCTTTTCATCAGTGGTGGAGTGTGTGCTTTGGAAGGAAATCAAGCCTATGACCTCTGGGAGGAGTAGAGAAGAGGCACTAAGTGCATCAAACCACAAATTTATTAGATTTGTTCATTTCTCCCAGAGACTGGAATTTCATCCTGCATCCCTTTACTTGTTATTTTATGCATTTTTGGGTGGGAGGGCGGTACTTCTTTCACCATCAAGCTTAAACTCAGCTAATTTTAATGGTGGTACTTCTTTCACCCTGCCACCCATATTTATATCTTGAATGGGGGATAAAACTCTGGACCCAGAAAGAATCTTTTAAAAGTTTAGACTTGTGTCAACCAACTAATACAACTGCTCTACCCTCGATGTGTCTGATTACTCATTCCTTATTTTTATTTCACTGATTATCAGACTTTCAAAAATAAATCTGATGAAGATTGCTCAAAATGTACCACTAAACTTGTAAAATGGCTCCGGAGACCGGACCGATTCCATCATGCTAAAAATAGATTCTTAAGTTCACCATGCTATAGACATCATCCCGGAGACCAGAGTTTATGCGAAGCATTCCAATTCTCACAAGAGAGAACAAAACGCCAGAACCCGAAAAGAAAATAAGAAACAAAAAAAAATACCACCAAGAAAAGGACTACCCCAGAGGATAGCCAACAAGGCTATTTACAAGGCAAGGTACCTCCCAACAAGGCACCAAAAAATAAATATTTACAAGCAAAGGACTTTACATAAAATACAACTTTGGGAAAACTTACCTTATTCGAAATAATGTTTGAGAAACTTCCCATTGACGGGAAATGGGACAAGTTCTCCAGTCATGGTGTTAAGGCAATAGGTATTTTCCCCGCAAATTTCTGAGATTAAATATGGCCCAAGCCAGAGCTATTGGAACTTGGTGTGCTTGCCCTTTTTTTCTCGGGCCTTGTCCCACAACAGGACCAAGTCTGAAATCTGAAAAGCCTTGTATTGGGCTCTGCGGTCAAACCATCATTTTACCACTGCTTGATGATGCGTGAAATGTTCAAGGGCTGCATCTCACTATTCTTCCATCTACACCAAATTTAGGAGCCAAACCTCCACAATGTTATCCCAGTTGCTGAATTCCTACATAAACTACAAAACTGGGATCTGTAAGTTGATTGGGAACACTGGGTTCTAGCCATAAACCAGATGGAATGGGGACATTCCCAGGGTGGCCTTGATTCAAATGCGATCCACACAGAGGGAAAATTTCAACTTTTGGTACCAATCCCAGGGGTTATGTTCTAGTAGGTGTTTGATCACTTCAGGTAAATTTTTGTTCGTAGATTCAGCAACACCATTCCCCTGGGGGTAATAGTTGCTGGAAAAATTTAGAGTGATCTTCTGATTGTAGGTACACTCAAGTAATTATGCCAAAGAAAATGCTGGACCATTGTCACATACTAAAGCGAAGGGCATTCCAAATCTTGTGACGATGTTTTCTTCTAGGAATTTGATAACCACGTCTGCCATGTTATTCTTGTAAGGTATAGCTTCCAACCACCGAGTGCAGTAATTAGTAGCAGTTAGGATGTACTGGTAGTTGGTAGATGAGTTGGGGTTGATTTCCTAGATGAATTCAAATGCCCATCAGGCGAAGGGCCTAGCCTCGAAGGCTAGTTGTAAAGGCATAGCCAGGTTACCCTCACGATGCACCGCGGTTTGGCAAGTGTGGAACCTCCAAATGTGAGTGTAAACATCTTTAAATATATAGGACCAATAGTATCCAGATCGGAGGATCTGATGGGCGGTGGCGTCGGCTAAGCCATGCCCAGTCCCAAACTACCTGTGAAATTCATCAATCATCTTCGCAGTCTAGTCTCTGTCAATGCACCGAAGGTACACTCCCTCGTAGTTCCTATGGTAAAGCGCAGAGTTTTTGATCATAAAGCGAGCACTTTTCATCCACAGGGCACGATGTTTATTGGGACGTAATTCCTCTGGGAATTTTTTTTTCAATAGCAAGTATACCAGATCGGTATACCACGGGTCTCGAGTGATGGACTCTACCGTGTAAGTTTGGCATTCTATGTGGGGAATCTCCTCTACCATTGCTTGACTTAGTCCCTGGCCTTGGACTATCTTCATGGGCTGCATTTCTAAATCATATTCTTGGAGGATGGCCATCCATTTCCCCCATCTTTCACCCAACTCACTCTACATCAGTAGAGACTTCACGGCTTGGTCCAGGATGATAGCATGCACCTTGCTCCAGAGAATGTAATGTCAGAATTTCTTCACAGTGTAAACAAGAGCAAAGGTATGCTTTTCTAATGATGAATACCGGACTTTGACATTCTTAAAGGGGGAGCTCATGAAAGCTATGGGTCATTCTTCCCCTTCAACCTTTTGAGTTAACACCATCGTGGCAGAATGCGGTGACATAAAGGAGTAAATGTAGAATGGAAGGGAGTAGTTTAGACTAGCCAGGACAGGTGCTTCTGTTATTGTCAGTTTATCTGGATGAATGCCCACTTTTCTTTAGGACTCCACTCAACCTTGGTATCCTTTTTCATCATTTCATTGAGTGGTTTGACTATCTCGGCGAATCCAGCAATGAACCGCCGGACGAAGTTAATCTTTCTGAAGAAAGACCGCATCTCTTTCTTGCTGCCAGGCATCTGTAAATTTAGCAGCGCTTCAACTCTCTTAGGGTCAATGGATATTCCCTTCTTGGAGATGATATGCCCAAGAAAATTCCCTTTTGTGACCCCGAATATGCACTTCTTGGGGTTGAGGGATATTCCATACCGGTGACATCTCTCACAGATTTGGGCGAGGTGGGTGGCATGGTCACGCCTGTCCTGGGAAAAGATGGTCAAATCATCCATGTAGATGATTATACACTGATTCACAAGGCCGTCGAATGCAATGGCCTTTTGAAATGTGGCCCCTATGTTAATCAAACCAAAGGGCATCCTCCTGTACGCAAACGTTCCCCATTTGGTGGTAAACACTATTTTCTCTCTATCTTTGTACTTAACCATGATTTGGTTATACCCGAAGTACCCATCAAAGAATGACATCATTTGGGATCCATTTACTATTTGCAACACCTCATCCAATGTGGGGAGAGGGTGATTATCCTTCTTGGGGACCCTATTCAAGTTTCATAAATCCACGCAAAGGCGAATTTCACCGCTCTTCTTTCTCACAGGGACCAAATTGGCAACCCATGTAGTGTGCCAGATTGGAAAGCTGATCCGGGTTGACAATAATTTTTCCACCTCTTGACAAATTAGAGGCTCGATCAGCGGGTTGACCGGTCATTGCTTTTGTCGAAAAGCCTTAGCATCAGGTTTCAGGGGAATAGTATGAGTCATAATGGATGCGTCATATCTTTTCAAATCCTCATATCCCCATGCAATTACGTCTATGTATTCTCAGAGAACCGCGAGAATATTCTCCTTCTCCTCAGGGGAATAGGAGGTGCCAATGTGTATCATCTTTTCTTCACCAGGCTGGCCGATGTTTACTTTTTCAAACTTTCCTCCCTCAGAGGAAGATGACATCTTTTCCTGGCCCCGAGGGTCTGAGTCAAAGATTCATTCAAGCGCGACCATCCCCTTTGGGATGGTTTTAGTAGGTAGGTTGATGATCCCATAATCCTCATCAACATGTCCAGTATTGTCATGGTCTTGTTCTTCCTCTATCTGATCCTCAAAGACACCAACATTGGCCATGAAGGCTAGGATATGTTGGTCATCCTCAAAAACTTGAAAGTGGGTGACATTATCTGGAATGGACGGGGTGGGGACCATCTCAACTGAAAATCTTCAGAGTCGCGAGCTAGCCATGGGCTCAAGTGTGCTAGAAGAAATAGCAAGGGCATCTAGGACATAATTCTGCCACCGGGGAATGAGATCAATGCCAAAGACATCAAAATCTTCAATAAGGCTCCACGCCTGATTGCGGTATGCGGCCAGCCTTTTGTCATGACATGTATATTGGCTCTGGACCTATTTGACAACCAACTCTGAATCACCCAGGGCCCGGAGGTGGGTGATCCCTTTCCTTAATGCAAATAAGAGTCCAAGGACCAGAGCCTCGTACTCTATAACATTATTGGTGAAGTTGAACTATAGTCTATAGGATGCGATGAAGGATTTCCCTCATAGGTTGATTAATTCTACCCCAGCCCCGCAGCCTTGTTTGGATCATGACCCATCGAGCTTGAGGGTCCACAAATCATTACTTGTGTTCTAGAGCTGGGGAGAGAGAGTAGTCTTTGGATTACTTCTGGGAGACTTAGGAGGAGCTTCCTCCCAAACTATTTGTGCATGGGTGAGGTTTACCTCCAGAGGAGTTTGAATTTGGGATTCCCGGGTAGGTGGCACCAAAGGAGTGCATCCAATAGGAACGCTGGGCCCCGGGGAATTCGTTATGCATTCTCTATTTTGGAAGGCATCGATGTGTCAGGTAGCGATCGAAAGGTAGAGTCCACACTCTAGTTCTGAATGTTTCTGATAGTGTGCTCAGAACCAAGTACCAGACAGGAGTGTAGCGGGGGTCACTGCGGCACCCTGAGAGTCAACTTCAACCCTCAACTTTTTTTCTAAGTCCTGGGTTCTCTGCAGAACTATGGGATCCTCCCCGGGGGTGAAATTGAATGTTATGATTTCAAAGGGTCGGTACACCCCAGGGGAAGTCTCAGAGAAGAAGACCTCACTAACCCTCCCGACCTCGGTAAGGACCTGCTTCATGTGGGGCTCACTTTCAACCTGGATCTTGTTTGATTCTCCTTCCCAGGGGAGCCATAAGTGGGAGAAGTCAGTCAAAAAGTATCCATTCAAGGACTTAGACCAATTCTGACTTAATAACATCCCATAAGTCTCTGGGATGTCCACCACTTGGACGTCGATTATGTTGGCTATCCTAGAGTCCTGGATACACTGTATCCAGATGTTCTTCAATTCCCCCACCATTTTTACGATAGTTTTGTCCAATTGGATCACTGCGCCATTAGATGGGGTGGGATGGAATCTAAGCTTCTGGCATATGGATAAGGGCATGATGTTGCCCGAAGCTCCAAAGTCTACTAGGAAATTATGTACATTTTTTCCTTGGATATTTAGGCCTAATAGGAAGTGAGGATCTTCGTTGTTTCCCCAGAAGATAGCCGCGTTGGCTTCCTCAAAGGAGACAGTCTTGGGTGAGTGACTGACAGCCTCTGAGTTTCCCAAGAGCTTCAGAAGAGACTTCTTCTACTCAGGACAATTTAGTAAAACCTCCATCATGGTCATGGAGGTGGTGGTCTACTCTAACGCCCTTGTAATGTCGAACCTTCCTCCTGAGAATTGGTGACTTCCCTCGGCCAGGTCTTTCACTTGGTTAGAGCTAGGACCTTTTAGAGGGGCGGGACGATCAGTTGTGTTATCTCAGGGAGGAATGTCCTTGGTAGGGGGTATAAGCATGTAAGCGGGTCCTTTACCAACCTGACTCTGGAGATTTTATGGAATCTACAGGTTGGTGAAGGCATTAGCCTCAAAGGGTGGGATCGATTCATCAAAGAATCCTTGCAGTTTGGATTCTCCTTCATCTTCCCTGGAAGTTTCAAAGAAGATGGTCTCACAGGTGAAGGCACTGTGAGTTGACTCCTGTAGAGGAGGCTCTAGGGGAGTAGTATCATGTGATTGTTGTCTGTCCAGCTGGGAGATCATGATGACCTTCTACAGCGTGTCACAGTTCACCTCATTGTGGGAGCCTGTGACGTGCAATCTACACCAATTATTCACGGGCTAGAAGTCTATGACTGGTGTGAAATGTGATGGTCCAGCATCACTTTGATTTGCATTTTGATTTGGAGGCAGACCTCCGATGTTCATGTTATTGTTCCATTGCTGTTGATTGGGCCGAGGCCCATTGTTGAAGTTTCTCCCCCCAGCATTTTTGTTTCATTAGCCGGAGAAGATATTCCCTCTCTGGAAATTAGAGTTCTTGGATGCATAGGACTCCACCTTCAGTTGACCCATATCCATAGTCAAGGTAGACAACATTTTCCAGAGGGACTCAACCTCGGTGGTCAACTGAGTGTTTGCGTCACAGTGTGATGGTTGTTGTTGTTGGTTTCCTAGGAAGGCAATAGTATTCGCCAAAGTCGAGGGCGGCAAACCTCCAGCCGTGGATGACTGAAAGAAGGGCACTTTGGGTGGTTGTGTCTGAGGCTATTGTGCCTACTGAGGGTGATTCCAAGGGAAGACTTCCAGGTCTGGTATTGACTGAGTCTGTGATGGGTAAACATACCGGGCCTGCTGGTCTATCGACGGTGGTGGGGGATTCATTGACATCACAGGGGCACCCATTGCCAGGTTGGGGTTATATCCCTTGGCGTACGCTGTTCCGCCGGGGATCATGTTGAAGAGAGTGCTTTGCCCAATCCTGCCTGGGGACTCGTTGAGACCATGGGACAATTCTAAGGCTAAGTTTTCAACCTTCGCCAAAGTATCCCGGTCGACCGCGACGGTTGTTCTCCAAAGGAGAGTGGCAACGAAGGGGTCCATCACGTTAAGATAAGTTTGTATGGTCACTTTCAGGGATGGAATAAAAGGGCCCGTGCACCGCTTTAAGGCACATTGGAACCGATGGTTGAATGCTACAAGAGGTTCATTGGGTTCCTTTATAATGGAGATGAATTGGCTATGGGACCAGGCTGGGTCCATGTGTACGTGAAAGGCAGCCAGAAAGGCATCCTTCATATCCTACCAACTGTTGATGGAGTTGGCAGGAAGGTTAAGGTACCAGTTTAACTCACCCTGCCCTAAGGACAGAGGAAACATTTGAGTCACAACATCTTCATGTTGGATCTAGTGTCGGTTCATGGCATCCTTGTATGCATGTAAGTGCTCTTCTACGGTTCGTGAGCCTAAGTGCTCATATCATGGGCAAATCTTCTCTAGGGGAACTGCATTTTGAGTAGTTTGAGTGGTGGTTCCTAGGATTGTCTAAGAAGTTTGGGTATTCTGACGTATACTAGATCCCCAGACAATAGTGGCTGGTGTGGTTTTCAGGGTTTGCTTCTTTCGAGCAGGAGGCTCGAGTTCAACAAACCTTCCGGGGTTTGGAGCTAACCTAAGGATTCTCTCAAATTTCACTTGGGAGAAAGACCCAATCCCACTGAAAGCTTGACTCCTAAAACTATAGCTTGGGGAACCCTCGAGAGGTGTAAAATCAGAATCTCAAGAGGGGGATGAGTTCATGCCCTCCTTCTAGCACCAGTTTCTATTGATGAAACTTTGGTGACCGTGTCCACCAACAGTCATAAGTTGTCACCGGGTACCGGGGTACCGGCCAACTCCGCCTACAAAGGTTATCCAGGGAAATGAGATTCCCTGGGCCTCCAAGCACCTGGGTGTCAGGTCATGATGGTGCGGGGCTCAGTTGGGAGATGTGACTATTTTTGAGTGGGATAGTTGGTTTCTTCAACTCGTTTCTCTCTGGGGATTTAGGAAGGTGAGGTTTCTCTAAGCATTCTACACTTAGAGAATAAATCGAAAAAGATCCTGCAGGGTTAGAAGTATTCCATCCACTTATAGTTATGTTTAAACATCCCATACATCAATAATGTTCTGATATACTATACTAAATACTGAAGAAATACACAATCATCAGTTCATATTTGATCAGTAGCAAGGGAAAGAAGGTCGTTAATCTACTTAAAATATCAGAGTAGAAGACATGAAGAACATTTAAACATAAAATAACATTAACTTGGAAGACCAGGTGCCAACAACATCATTGAAAGAACCATCTCTTCTTCATTAATATTTCTTCCAGCAAGCACTGATGTGTGGTACAATGGCAGGTCCCAGAGAGCATCTAACTGTTAAAAGCTTAAAAGACCAAGGAGCATTGAGCTCTACAATAGAAATGAAAATACTGCTTCTCTATTACTATGGACTGCAAAATCATCAATTTTTCTAACCCTTGGAAAAGGGTCAGACTTACTATTTATACACATTTTCATCTAACACTAACCCTAACCCTATTTTACATTACACTCTACAATAGAATATATTATCCATGGGCCGGTACTACTTGCGCGACCCTACAAAAGACCTTGAGACGGAATAGGCCTGACATGTCAAAAGAATGAGACAAGAAGGTGGAGTGGAAGAATTAGCCTCGAGAAGAGAGCTAGGAAAGAGAAGGAAGAAATCTAATCCCCTAGGGATCGAGGCTATATGCCTCATAAATGGGAAATGCGGTGCCCTGTCTCCAATGTGCTAGGTGTATATCCAAAGCGGCGCCTTGAGAAGACCATCTGTCAGAAAACCAACTGTTGATCTGACGTTCCTCGATGTAGCCAACTACCCTCTGATAGTCTTTATTAACTAATTTTGAAAGTGACCATTCGGCCTCGGGGACTGGAACACAGATCACTCGAAAGAATACAAAATTTAGGATCCGGGAACTTACTTTCTGAAAGAATAAAGAATACAAAATGTTTGGGTTTTCTCCGGCCTCCAAAGAAACTTTATTATTGCTTGTTATCATTGAAGGTTTGGAGGAGGTGGGAGATTCCATCCTCATCAATCTCTTTGAGGCCAAACTGCCGGTATTTGGCCACCTAAATCTGTTCTCCTAGCTCCAGAACATTATTCTTGAATTCATCGGCCATTTTTTCCGCATCATGGCAACTGAGGATCATGTGAGTTAATCTCACCATTTGAGTCTTGTCCACTCATTCTAGGGATTGATATCTTGACTGCATTAATTCATCGAACTTCCCCAAAACGTATTCCTCTAGAGTGCATGTATCAGTGCTAAATGGGTCAACACCGGAGACCTTTGTGATGAATGCCTTGTACATATTTGAATAATACTGGACCGAGTTGACTTTATCATGCAAAACCCCTACCATTTGCTTGAGAACCTCCAATGTGAGGTCAAGTCTGGAGTGTTGGGTTTTCACAAAATCGAATGATTCTTCTCCCAGAATCCTGGACTCAGAAACTATTTCCTCCCCAAGACTGAGGATTTCTTCAAGTTCTACCTTCCATGCTTCATAATTTTCCATATCACCCTCCCATATGTTAATGATAGTTTTTGCCTAATGTAAAATGTGTCGAGCCACATAGAAATCTGGGAGGGTGGATACCAGGAAGCGTCGTGTGTTTCCTACCTGTAGAGCGACCCACTCATCGACTGCTTGGGCCTTCTTCTTCATTGCTCACAGGGAGTCAATGTCACTCTATGGTAATGGCGTATCAGATGTGGAGGCCTCTGAAAGAATGGCACTAATAGGTCAGGCCAGCTTAGTAAGCAATCCCAAAAGGTTCATAGTCTTTTCCTTTTCTGCTTTGAGCCTTTGGGCCTCCTTTTCATATCAGGCCTCCACGGCTCTGGTCGCTTCTTTCAACAGGTTCACTTCACCCTATTTTCCTCTTTTTCCCAGTGATGTCTCTATGATATCATAATCCCCAGCCTCGGTAGTTGCCTCATCAGCATCTGGGGGAGGTGTTGTAATAACTGCAACTATTTCTCCTCCTGGCCCAGTTCGAAGAGTATGAACTGTGTGAGCTTTCTTAGACTTTGGTGGGCCCTAGACTTGAGCCATCATTTTGGCTAGAGAGAGGTGAGCTCTGGGGGTGGACGGAGCCTTTATTTTCTTTCTTTTGACCAACCACTAAGGTAGTAGGGCTGGATTTTTCACCAAAGTATGTTCCTTAGGTTCTTCCCTGGTGTCCTTTTGCTATTCCTCCTTAGTGGTGTGAGTCTTGTCAGGCTCTTCTTCTTTATCTTGGGCTTCGTTAAGAACATTTCCCCTGGCGACATTTATTTCCTCTGCCTTATCCTGTGTATCTTTAGCTTTGTCTAGACCCTCATTGGCTGTCCCGGGGATTTCCTCCTATTGTTGTTCTCTTTGTTCTTCGGCCTCTGTCGCTGGGATTTCTTCTTCTATTGGTATATCCTTTGGCAATGGGGGAGGTACTGAGCCAAGATTTAGCATTTGGGCCATGGTTATTACCTTCCCAAAGGTCACTCCAGGGAGTGGCACTTGAAACATGGTTGCTGAAGTTATGGTTTCTCCTGTAGGTCCGGTTCCCTCAGCGGATACTGTTTGTTCACTCTGCTTCTGCTAGTCCACCCCCGTATCTTGTATCTCCGGGACTTCGAAGATGATCTCTTGCTCTATTTCCTTCTCTTCTTCCATCTTCTCTTCCTGCTCCTGTATAGGTTTTTGTTCCTTAGCTTCCTCTTGTGCTGGGACTTCAGCCTCTATTTTCTCGATGTCCCCCTATAGATTACCAAACTCATCAGTTGCAAAAACATCATCAAACTCATCCTGTGGAGGAGGGTTGGCTGGGACATCAACAGGCTCTGGTTCCTTTTCTAGCTCTGGGGAGTCAGAAGAAGGGAACTCAACTTGTGGGGTCTGGGGCATCCCTAGCTCCGGCTTCTTCTTGGGCTTTGGGTCAAGCCTCCTCTTCCTCTGGGTAACTAAGGGAGGCCCCGCATCCCTTATTGCTACTTGTTCTGCCGGGTCCACCCCTCTTGCCTTAATCATCAAGGCTGCTAGTGAAGGGGAGGAGGGAGGACGAATTGGTCTGACCATAAGCACCGGAGTAGCCAGCTGTGTGATCAGATTCTCCCACATTTTCTAGGAGGCTGCCACTGATTACCTTATTTGTTCTTTGATGGGGACTTCTTGTGAGGTTGGAGTTGTTGCTATTCCTTTTCCTTTATCTACTCCCTGCGAAGAAGTCCCGGCCCCCGGAGTCAACTTTGGTATCAATTGGGCCGCCCAGCAGACACTCCCAGGGCACACCTTCTTGAAGTAGAGGTGGCTGCATTCAACTACATTGCGAGTGAACTCTTCAATCATGTGCCATTCCTGGGCATCCCAATTCACTGGTGGAAGGGCCAATTTATTTATCCCCTTTGCTCTATACTGGGGATCCTCCGTGGAACCAGTGTTTGAGAAGTCTTTTGGGAATCTCCAGAGCTTTAATCTCTCCATCATTCCTGTGGTCATTCTGACATAATGCCACCCTCAAACTTCCACATCATCTTGGCAGTCTTCCCAGAAGTCTTCCATGTGATACTGATGGGGCTCTGAGGCCTGGGGAATTGCCATTGCAATCTTACCATGCGGATCAAATTATTTCTGCGCCAAGTAAAATTTTGCTAGGTTATAGCATTTAAGCTCATTATCTGCCTCTTTTGTGGTGGCCAGACTGCATGAATAATTCCCACAAGTGATTGGGAATGGAATATTTGTTACCTTATTTAAGGCAAAGAGTGCATGCAGCTCCATTATCTGCCTGCAATATTCCAAGAGAATTATCTTGTCCCCATAGTGTTTGGGCAACAAGTAGGGTTTCTTGGAGAAGTCGGTCACCCTAATGTATGTATGTTGTTGAAGCTATATATAATAATATCTGTAACTTCAGACCAAATTCATCACCTCTGTGGATAGGCGGTATCCTGCGTCTCAGGCGGGTGTGAGCAGGTGGTAGTAAACGAAGGCATCGTTTACCTAGAAAAAACTAGGGAAGCTGGCCACCCATTATATCTATGGGAAGTGGTCCCAAGGGGCCTTCTGTCTTGGGCTGATCCTGAGCACACCCTCTGTAAGTAACCCATTGGTGTGGGGCCGTTGTTGTGCCAGGGCCTAGAGAACATAAGAAGTCATATAAAATTTCTTCTTCTTGGCCAGTTGGAGGAACTAGGACTCCACATGGTTGGAGATTATGGCAGACCAGTCAAATTAATACTCCTCGCCTGTGCTGATACC
>MU227912.1:3229720-3240903 GCA_018584345.1 Thuja plicata | reverse complement strand
CAGAACCACGAGGAGGAGAATCTGAGCGAAGCCTCCATGTGTCACCTCCTGTGCTAGAGGAGCGGCGAGGGGCCTGGGACCGTAGGGTTTGAGAGTGGCGGGCGAAGGAACTACGACTGCCACAGCGCCTAGAGGGCGGAGTTTGATCCCCAGAGGCAGAATCTGGCAGCACTTCTACAACCATACATGGGGCATTACCCCAATACTGAAGCAACTCCTAAAGGTGGGGCACCTCGAGTGCAACTTTATTTGCCTGCACCTGGATCTGCATATTTACATAATTACATATACATGATTTAGTGTACATGGAGACATTAATATCTAGAAAGTTGTGTGCGAATAAAACAACATTCCTATCCTTCCATAGAGTGAATAAGATTTCCATCATGAAAGCATGCCATATCTGCGAGTGTTGGCATAACTGATGCAGAGATAAAGTTGAGTATCTATGGTATATGTTTGATGCAGATCTGGTGATACGATTAATCAGTTGTGATGTTGTCATTGATGTCAACTTAGTGTTTGTTGGTTGACAGTGTGCATGTTCTACTGATGTATGTTCCATAGCTTGAGTCCAGAGTTATGGTAAGATTTGGTGTGTGTGATTGTTAAGGAAGCCTAAGTGATGTCTCAAAACACTATGACCACACAGGTTGATCTTATATTTTGTGTTACTTGTGTTTGTTTGAAGATTGACAGGTCAACAGGAAGAATAGGATGAAACTAAAAAGGAATGATTTGATGTTTATGTCAAATAGATTTTTCTTCAGATGTTGTGGTTCAGGATATGTTATCTTTTATATGTTATGAGACTGTGGTTGTGATGACATCATCATTTGATTACCGGAAGACCAAGTTTCAAGTGATAGAAGGTCGTTTAGTAAGAAGTCTTAAGAAGTTCTAGAGCAATCAATCGCATCCTTGACCGATGATGATGTACTGTGTTTCAGTAAGTAATGATGTGTTCTAGGGATCGTGGTGATGTTGAAGATTGACGAAGATTAATGAGTTGGCATTTTCATGATCATTGTGATCTAATTTCTTGGAGGTTGTGCAAGAACATTGGAGAATGTGTTGTGGTTTGACTTTTCTTTGTCAAATTGATTTGCGATGGATTAGAAGGCAAACTTGAGTTTGTTAGAGAGCGTTATAGATTGTTAACATATTTTAGGGTTTGTTTATTGAGCGCAAAAGATTGTAAAACCTTTTGTAAAGCGGTTAATTGCCCTAATGAACTTGTAATGTATAAATATGTAAAATGATGAAAAGCACAAGTGTAGATCATGGATACAGAGGTACAATTGAGAGAAGAGAGAAGAGAGAAGATTGTTTGTATGTGAAGAAGAGATTGAGCTTGAACTGGATTTGTATTAGCAAAGAGTGCTACTTTCTTAGATCATTTACTTGTTGATTCCTAACTATTTCATCAAGCTAAATCCCTTAACCGGGTAGATCCTAATAGATCTAACTTGTAAATCCTTTAACTAGGTGACTCTTTAATTAGGGTTTGAAATCATGTAACTAGTTTACTCCTAACAAGGTAAAGCTTCTAATAGGGCTAGAGGGAAATCCCTTGACCGGGTGACTCCTAACAGGGTTTTGCTCTTAATTAGAAATTTTGTAAAGCTTTTAATTGGGCTAAGCTCTTAATCGGGTGTACTTCATAAGAGTCCAGATTATAGTGGGTGTCATCCCCACACGTGGTGTTTCCCAGTTGGGTTTCCACGAGAAAAACTTTGGTGTTATTGTGTTGCATGGTTTTGGATGTTTATCTTTATTGTTTAGTTTTACATGCAATGGTTGTCTATTGATGCAAGTGGTTGAATGGTTAATGAAAAGTTTGAATTGTTAGATTACTGATTCACCCCCCCTCTCAGTAATCTTGGATCTCTTTATACTAACAATTGGAATTAGAGCTTTGGTCCTCTTTGTGGTAAGCCTAATAGCTTGATGAAAAGATCTAATGATGAGGAAGGAACCTCCCAAGTTCTCTAAGGATAACTACTGAGTATGGAGTGACAGAATGAATTTATATCTATAAAAAATTGGACCATAATACTCGACGCATGTCACAAGCAGGTATATCACCCCTGCTAGAAATCTCACTACAGATGAACTGAAGGAACAAGAGGAGAATGCTCAAGCACATGAAGCTATTGTAAGTACCCTATCTGATATTGAATATGTTGATGTTTGTGGACTTCATACTACCTATGATGTCTGGGAAAAGTTGAAACTAATCTATGGAGGAGATATTCATGTGCAAAAAGTGAAGGAAGACAGTCTTAGAGGAAAGTATGATGACATGAAGATGGTAGAAGGAGAGAACATTGCACAATAAGGCCTAATAATAAAATAAGTTGTTGGTGCTATCAGAGTTGTTGGTGGAACTGTTGAGGAAGATATTGTGGTAAGTAAAATGTTAAGAACTTTATTGCCTGCTTATATCTTTAGAGAGTTTGCTATAAATGAGTTGAGAACATTTGACATTGTCACTATAGATGGACTGATCGGTAAGCTTATTGTATTTGAGTTAAATAAATTTGATAACAGTATTCCAAGAGTTGAGGCATCTTTCAAGTCATCAGTGTCTAATGTACCTGTTAGCATTTTTCCCTAGCCTTGTCAAAGAAAAGGCTAATTAACGAGGATCAATCAAATCCTCCCACACTTCAAGCTCAAAGGCTCAGGCGGGTGTACCTATTGGATTCACACTTTCAGTGAATCAAGGGATGGTTTCCTGCCCATCACACTTGGTATAACAATCATTTACAGCTCTTTAAACAGAAAAGTAAATTGATTTGTTTTTATGGATTGATGATGACAACTACATAAAGAAGCAGAGATCAGTGCCTTGTCTATTTGGGCAACAGAGTCATATAAACATACATTCACAGAAAACCCTCTAAATCTAAACATACAGGACCCAAATGAAGTGCCTTACAAATTATTCTTTTCACTCCAACACCTGGACATCAGATTCATGTGAAACCTTGAAACCTCTGAACTTGTCTATAAGATTTACTCTTTCCTTGAAAGAAACTAAAACACAAATTCACAGTTACCTTATAACCGGTGCACTAAAATGCCTTACAAATTTATGCACAAAGATTCAGGATCAAACACAAAGACATCAGGAAAATACTAGGAAGGGATTCCATTTGTTTTTCATTAAAAACTTCTGATTCAATACATCTACATAACAAAGAACTCAAAATCAGACACACAAAATTAGAAAGCTGCCTTGCAACATTAATTTCACCATCCTTGTGCAACCGAGAATAAACTGAGATATAGGAGAATGGGAAAAACAAATTCTGTCACTGACACCTGTCTGCTCCTTAAAAATATCTACAACTACTTCAAACTACAACTGCAAGAATCTGATCTGATCTAGACTCAAAAGGTTTGCAAAATCAAAATCCTTGTTCCGAGACCTTTAAGTGGAGTTTGTGTGTTAGCCAAAGAAGGAGGGAGGTCTTGGTCTTCATTTTTCTATCTTGAATGGGTAGGCTCTCACAACCAAATTATATTGGTGTTGGTTTACTAGTTAGAATTAGCTGTCGGATCCTATTCTCACACATAAAAAATTTAAAGGGAGTTAAATTTGTGGATATTTCTCACTATCCTTTGGAGGGAAGGGGTTCTATGATTTAGCACACTTTGAAAATGTGGGCTCAATTGGTTAAGAGTGATATATTTTGGATCTACAATAGGGGATCAAAAGCTCTTTTTTGGACAAATTCTTGAGATGGTAATCCTCCTCTCCTTTCCATGTATCAACATCTGCAACCCCTTTGTAATTATTTTACAACAACAGATTAGATAAGGTTGTGCATTATAAGACCGCTCAAAATTTAGGTCTGGTTAAAGGTTATATAGATGGATGGATTCTTTTGAATGATCAATAGGTGGTTTGAGGAGGATCAAAATGACTAGCTTAGATTCTTTCTTCCTGGGAGGGCTACTCCTTTGTAGGGTGGGATGTTTTGACTTATGGAAATGGCTCATCTGTTAACTACTCTATTTTTGCAAGATACTTGGAGCTTAATAGATAGTTGTTTGCAAGTATAGAGGTGCCTTGGTACAAATAGGTTTGGAACAAATTTTCTTGGCCAAAATGCAATTTGGGCCAACTAAGAAATCATTAGGCCTACTACCAGGGCTAGACCTCTTCTATTCTTCTATAGAGCTAGGAAGCTATATTGTAATACTCTTAGTAAACTTTCTCTTTTCTTGAGAGGAAGAAGCCTTGGCCATTGCAGAATTTAGATGCTAGGGTTTAGTAGTGATTGGTTAATGTATTAGGGTTTATGGGATTCACATTCAAATGAACTCAATGGGTCTTCTAATTGGCTCAAACATAATGAAATGGCTAGAGATAATGCTTGAAACACTTGGATGAGAATAGAACATTCAAAACTTGTACACAATTGAAAACCTGAAGCATTCATAGGAAACCCTAATTATAAGGAATTCAATTTTAGAGAGAGAAGAATTCAATTTGTAGTAATAGTGAACACACTTACAGGCATTTGCAAACTCAATTTCTATGAAAATGGGCTTATAATAGTGCGATTTAGTTGTAAATGTGTGAACATACACCTGGTTGCTAGCACATAGTATCTGTTATAGTTCAAATTCAAATATTTGAAACATAAACAACAAACGAGCTATTATATCAACAACTAATTAGAGAGAGACACGTTCCTAATCTGCTCGTCGTATTAAGGTTAAAATTTGATAGGTGATTATGTAGAATTAACTTCGTTGAGTGGTTTCCTATATTCGTGCAATCACATTTCATTCTGAACTATTGATCTCCTTTAAGTTTCCCATTGAATAATTATAGCATTGACATGTTGACCGCACTTTAGTATCGTTAGGCATTCATACATCTTTGGCTTAATTGTAGGTAAAGCTAGACGCTTGAATGATACCGGATGCCGCTAAGTTAATTGAAAGAGAGTCATTGGCCCGTCGCTATTGATGAATTTCTTGAATAAGGCCCTTCAATTTGGCCCAAGTACCGACGTCCGTGTCGGTGATCTCTTTAAGGGTGGACTCAATTCGGGACCCCTAAATCATCCCACTTTTATTATACTTTTGGGTCAATGGGAGTTTTGTTAGTACCCAATCTACCTTATTCTTCTTGACAGTGCCTGTAGAGGCACTCGGGAGTTCAGGGCTCTCGAGAGGTGACGACACCGAAGCCATTTATTTATTCCTTTAACCTGTACCTACAAACTAGACAACCATTAGTACATAAACATTAAAAATATTTCAGGTTTCGGGGACTTCGGGCGCGATTTTGCTTACCCTCCTAAAATAGAAAATGTTAGCTATTTTAAAAGAATTCATGTGTCTGGAGATTATCTTTGATACATGAAAATCAACACATAGGAGACCGGAAATAATGACCTAAATGTCAAATGGGGTAAATATTTCTGAAGTCACCAAGACACCGAGAATTAAATCGAAACGATGGTAACGTCGGCAACAAGATAGGTGACCTTGTTGTCGTACCCTAACACGTGCATGCCCACTTGGCTAAGTAATGACACTTAATGGACAATTGTTCTAGCATGAGCGACATGAATGCCACTTGGGACAAATTTTAAATGTTTTCAGGTGGGAATTAATTCCTCCATTAAGATAGAAATTATGGAGGAGAGAGAAAGATTAATGACCTGCTAGTGAGTTGGCCTCTGAAACTGACATAGTTATCACCTCAACAAGAAAGTTGCATCAACCAGAAGGGTGGATACTTTTATTGGGCGGACATGGTCCTCAGACCTCATAAATAATTCTGAGCAATGGTGTCCCTAGGAGTTACCTCCATGGGACCTGCACTAAAAATGACTCTTAGAGATGCAACATCTCCTCAGTGCAGGAACTTAAAACTTTAACCAACTTGACAATGTACAGCCGACCTAAGCTACTAACAACGCACATAATGGTTAGAATTTATAGAACTCAACTCTCAACCATAGGACTCGAACAAGCACTCACAAAGAACCTACGACACTCTACCGACCTATATTTACATAATTTACAGACTACAGAGTTGGACACAAAATGCTATTTATAGAGAATTTACAACCAAAGGAAATAGACTTCTCGCCTTCGAGTTAGATGACTACAAAGAAAAAGAGATGCACCAGGTCCAGGAGAGATAGCACGCCAAATGAAAAGAATGACCTAGATGACAAGGGTAGACGAACACCCAAAAACACAAAAATCCCAAATGGACGAAAGCCGAACAAAAAACAAAAAGACAAGCAAAAAAGGGGAAAACACACAGCAAAAACAAACGAACCAGAAAAAAAAAAAAAAATAACGAACAAAAACAAAGAAGAAAAGATGCAATAAAAAAGCAAAGAAGCCCAAGGGCCTATTTGAAACTTGAAACGCTGAAAGGGGGTATTGCACACAACTTCACTCTGTCACCTAAATGCTCTTGGAGAATTGCCGAATACACCTCTTCACCTTCTAGCTCAAATGCCTCAGCTCAGAAAGAAAATTGCTTTGCCCTCGATATAATATGCCAGAAGGTAATTAGTTCATGGTAAATGTAAAAATGACAAGGTAAAAGGCCTTAAATAGTGCCTAGGGGAGTGTATTAGTTACCAAAAGTTACTTTGAGAAATAAGCTGCTTATCAGAGTCCGAGCCTCGAGGCACCCAACGATCATTCATCTTGAAAAGAAAGAGGGATGATCACCAGGTCTCAAACGTCTAGAAATCATCAACTCTGAGTAACAACACTCCATAATCCAGAACCCAGAGTGGACAAAAGATGAGAAAATACAAGACAAGAGCAAGGGGGCCCGACATTTTGCACACAAAATGTAGGGATGGCTATGCAGGGCATAACACCTATGTTGTCTCATAATGCCTATGAAATAAATTTTGGAAAGGGCTCAAAGCACATGTGATGTTTTGAAAATTATATTCGATCTGAAAAGAGAGTATGTGCTAGAATCAATTAATTTTCTCTTTGGCTATAATATTAATAGAATTATTTTTTTATATTTTTATATAGACATATATTTAAATTGATGTTCTATTTGTTTGAATTTATTTTATATTTTATTTCATGGATCAATTTAGTTACTATTACTCGATCACCTTTTTCTAAATATCTTAATAAATAAATAGTGTTAATTTCATAAATAGAGAAGATATAGACATTTCTAATTAAAGAGTCATATGGGTAACCAATGCTTTTATTTCAAATTTTCTCAATCATTAATATTTTTGAAACTTTCTACTTATCTTCATTTTATGTATAAAATACTAGCGGCATACAACCTAAAACCATGGAGCCTCATTGAAATTTCTAATTATCCAAATACAATCCCAATTATTTTCTTATTACAAAACTCAATTTCTTTGTTTTTCTTTTGTAGCTCTTTTTAATCTCCCTGAGTTCTCTTCTTTTTGCAAGTTTCTCAACTACATATTGAATTCTATCCAAGACATTTGTACCACGTTACTTCTTTTAGATTACACCCTTCAAAATGAAAGTTACATTAATTTTTCTTTTCTTTTAAGTGGAAATGACTACGATCTTGGTCTTGCTAATGTTAACTTGCTTTTAGATTTAACCATTCTCCTAGCTTTTCTACTTCACAATTTACTCTTAAAATTCAAAAAAATTCTTGAAATCCACAAAACAACAATAATTCTCACCTTTTTCATTCTATAATATTTAATAAAATACTTCAAATTAATATCATAAAATATTATTAATAAATATCTTAAATCTATTTAACTTATTTAATTGAATATTCAATAAACAACAAATACATTTGTAATTATAATCGGGAAACCTTCAATAATTTTTATTGGTGTATCAACCTAGTGTATTAATCTTTATATATTTGATTAACAGTTAACACTTGAACAACAACAAATAAATACTGTAATAATCTAACTTTATTAAATTTATTGAAAGGACATTATTACATTTATTAATTTCATCCTATCATATATCAATCAAAAAGATGCACACTTTAGACTATGATGATTTATTTTTTACATGGGCAATAAGCTTTCCGGAATATCCTGCATGTGTAGTTTATACGCGACATTGCCCTTCCTATATATATTATATAATATATATAAGCTAGTAGCAGTGGCATGCCAACACAGAAGAAGCAAAAAATTATTTATTAATAATTTACAAGTCAAATTATTTATTTGTTATTAATTATTGAAATTAGTTTTAAAGAAAGGTTCACCACATAGTGTGTTGGTGAAGTGGTGGTTGTGTTGTTATGCTCACCAAGGTGCAAATCCCCATTGGGCCTTTGTTTTCATGGAGAGATGCATTCACCCTAGTCAAAACTATTCATTAGAAATGCTAATTTTTTAAATCAAAATATTTTATATAAACTTAATTATTTCATTTTTAAGATTGCATTTTATTTCATTTTAAAATAATTGAAAATGTAATGTCTTATTCACAATATTATTCAAAATAGTATAAGTAATTTGTTTTAAAAATTTACTAAATTATTTATATTACTTTATGAAATATAAATATAAATAACTTAATTTAATAAATATATTTAATAATTCAACTAATAAATATAAAATTTTTAAAATTTGGATTGTAATTTGTTTTGTTATGTGGATTGGGTTGAGGGATGGTATTTAATTTATTTTCATGTTATGGTTTAATTTAGGTTTAGTTTGGTCAAATGTTAAATTACAATTAGGGTTTTGGTTCAATTTTGATTAGAATTAGGGTTCAATTTGGTTGTGTTTTCATTAAAATATAATTTGGTTTATGAACATGTTTCAATTTGGTTTTTGTTTAATTATTTTTGGGTTATGGTTCAACTTGGTTTAGTGTTATAATTAGGGTTGAAGTTGGTTTAGGAGTTGGGTTAAATTTAATTTAGTTGAAGGGTTTAGTATGATATAATTTTTAATTAGATATAGGGTTATGGTTTATTTTACTTTAGTTTTAGGGTTCAATTTAGTTTAATGATCAATTAGGTTATAGTTTCATTGAATGCTTTTACTTAATGTGAAGATTCAATTTCATTTAGGGTAAGGGTAAAAATTTGTTTAGGGTTTTACTTCTATTTGGTATTAGGTTGTGGCTCAATCGATATAGTATTTAATTGGGTTTAGATTTGGGTTAGGGTTCAATTTAGTTATGGTTGTGGTTAGACTTTAATTGGTGTTAGGGTTCAATTTGGTCTATTTTTAATATTAGGGTTTCATTTGGTTTAATGCATGGATTCAAATATCCATTGTGTAGGGTTAGGGTTCAATTTAGTTTAAAGGTCAATTAGGTTAGAGTTTCATTCAATGCTTTCATTTTGTGCGAAGATTGTACAATGATTATATTCATGGTTTAATTTATTTATTAATTAATTAGGTTTCTAGTTAGGGATTGATTGGTTTAATCTTAGGGTTAATTTCTAATTTGGTTTAGAAAATGGGTTCATTTTTATTTAGGGTTAGGGTCAAATTTTGTTTAGGTTTTTACTTCTATTTGGTATAAGGTTGTGGCTCAATCGATATAGTATTTAATTGGGTTTAGGTTTGGGTTTAGGGTTCAATTTACTTAGCGGTTGTGGTTAGGCTTCAAATTGGTTTAAGGTTCATTTTGTTATATGGTCAAGCTTAATATTTTTCTAGGGTTATCCTTAGGGTTTAATTTAGTTTAATTTTGAAATATGTTTAAAATTTTAGGGTTTAATTTAGGGTTTTAGTTTGGGTTTAATATTTATGTTCAATCTAGTTTAGTATTAAGGATATTGTTTAATTTAGGGTTCCATTTGGTTTAATGTGTGGTTTCAATATTGAATAAGTTTTAAAGTTTTGAATAGTATTTGGGCTCATTTTGGTTTAGGGTTGTGGTTAGAATTTAGTTAGTTTTAGAGTTACAATTAGAGATAGGGGTAAATTTGGTTTAGGGTTAGGATTGAAGTTCAATTTGAATTAGGATTTCAGTTAGTTAATGTTTAAGTAGCCTTTGGTTTATCATAAACTTTGGTCTAGCATTAGGATCAATGTTTCTTTGGTTTTATGTTATGAGGTTAGGGATAATTTAGTTTAGGTTAGGTTTTGTAAAGGGTTAGGGCTCTATTTGGTTTAGAGTTCAATTATGTTGAAGGTTAGCATTCAATTTGGATTTGTGTTTAGATTAAGGCTAAATTTGGTTAGGATTATATTTTGAGTAGTGTTAGGGATAGTGTTTCATGTGTTTTTGTGTTACGGTTACTCATAATTCATGTTAGTTTATTAATAGGATTAGTGTTTTTTTTTAATTTAGTGTTAGGGTTAGGGTTTTATTTGGTTTAGCTTACAAATAGATTTATGTTTATGATTCAATTTTGTTTATTGTAAGGTTTGATATTCAATTAGGTTTATGGCTATGCTTGAATTTAGTTTAGGGTTTAGGTCTACTTCAGTTTAATGTTTAATTAGGTTTAGGCTAAGGGTTTAATTTGGTTTAGTGTTAAGATAATCATTCAATCTGGTACAAAATTAATGTTAGGATTCATTTTCATTTACGCTTGGGGTGTAATTAGGTTGATGGTTAGGGTTAAACTTAGTTTAAGGTTAAGGTTATGATTTAATTTGGTTTAGGTTTAGGGTTTAATATCATTTAGCTTTATTATAGTAGTAGGGTTTTTGTCAGATATAAAATTTTATCGATTGTCATCAAGGTGTTGTATAGCTTGCAGGGGTAATGTTGTAACCACACTAGTAAATTGTAGCCCTATTTTCGGTGAGTATTTGTCAAAATTTAGACACCAATTGGTCGACAAAATGACCAACACTATCGTCAGTCTTTTTTCGTCGATATTATGTCACACTAAATCATCGTCGATATTTCGACAAACGGTCAAAATTTTGACCTTTTAGTCAATGTTGGCTTCGTTGTGTGTACAACGGTCGTGTCAAAATGTACGTCAAAATGAGTTTGTATTGGTCAAAATTTTGACGAGATGTTTTAGTTTTAAAAAAAAAAATTGATTTAGCAGGTTACAGTTATAAGAACTTAACTTAAAGCATGGTGAAAGTTCCAGATTTTTAGAGATGTTTCAAAACCAGTCACATTTTTTCCAAAAAACCAAGCACATTGCAAATGGAAAAAATATTACTTTCTTCTTTCAACAATGAAGCCAAAATGTGTAAAGGAAGGAACAGCTAGTT